>BMAO01010208.1:0-122279 GCA_019973975.1 Trichonephila clavata
GTTCTCAATGGTTTTCCAAGTATCGTAATACTATTTCACGTGAAAAAAGCATAACGGATGTACGCTATTAACGACTTCGCTAAAAGAAAATGAAATACATGAGGGGAAGGGGGAACTAAAGTTGCCAATAAGTTACTGTGCAACTTCGGTAGAAAGTAAATCATTTTTTTTAACACGCTTTCATAAGTTTCACTTGCATGTAACGGAATCTTGGAACTCGATTTTCACCCACTTAAAAAGCTCAGATTAATTCGAAATTTTGCACACTCATCAAGGCCCGATGACAATGCAATAATTTCATAATTTTGTTCCATTGTCCTTTTCAGGATGGTCAGGAATCACGATAATCAGATTTGGCGACAATTAAATATATCACTTCCAGATTTAGCAGCTTATTGCACTTACAATTTTCAGATGTAGCGACTAATCCGATATACCATTTTCAGATTTGGCGACTAATTTTATATAACATTTCGAGATTTGGCGACTAATTCCAGATTTAGCGACTAAAAGAAAAAGGTGTAACCCTACAGCGAGTGTTTTGAATTAATGCACTTGTGGTTTTTAAAAATAAAACAAAAAAAGTGTTCTGTATGTGAGAAAGTGGAAAGTGGGTGTGTGTTATAAATTTCTTACTATAATATAAACATTTTTCTGAAAATGAAAAAAAAAAAAAAGAAATAGGCTCGTGATGTGAAAAAAATAATTTATGTTCTAACTGCTAAATATTTTTTATTTTTACAAAGCAATATGTTTAGAAGTGATGATACGAATTAACATTATAGCAATACGTTTAAAAGGTAAGAATACGATTGACACTTAACATTATATTTTTATTAACTGGCTTTTTTTAATGTCTATCCGGGAGGAATTTTGTAATTGATTTTAAACTGTAACTTTCCGATGAGCTGGAGACTTGAAATTTGGACCATATCTCAGAAGTGGATGACAATGCATGAAAAAGTGAAACAAGAAGGGAAAAAAAACGAAAGGGAGGAATTTTATTCTTTTTAGTCCGTTATAAAAGAATGTGGAACATTAAATTTTTTTTTAAATCGAACTTTTTTTCTTTTTACCACACATTTTATTTGTTTGACCTGTTCTTTTGAGAGACGGAATCTAATATAACGATAAGGGACTCACCCGAGGCCCCGTAAATAGAGAGAATATATACACTTCAGACCCTTTAATTAAAATCCATTGAAGAGCAAGACTAATTCCAGAAGCCACGTAATTCTGGGTCCAAATATTAAACTCAAGGATAAATTCAACAATGAAAAAATAACAGTTAAAAAAACTAAAGAACACGCTTTTATACTGAATTGAACTAAAAAGTAAAAAAATAATTCTTAATATAAGAATAAAATGATGAACGAGAAAATGAATGTCATTGGGGTAAAAGCGTGGGGTGCAATTTTGGAATTGAAAGAAGTTAGAAACTATAACAATTGATATATTTATAGAACACCCCACGCTTTTACCCCAATGACATTCATTTTCTCTCTCGTTAATCATTTTATTCTTTATTAAGAATTATTTTTTTTTACTTTTTAGTTCAATTCAGTATAAAAGCGTGTTCTTTATTTTTTTTAAATTATAATTTATTTATGTCACTGCATTGCAGAAATAAAAAAAAGTAACAGTTGGTATTCTTAACAAAGATATTCATCCAAAAGTGTTTTGGTGTACTATTACTTTAGTGACGCAATTATCCTCCACATTAAAATTATCCACTCATAGGCAAGGGAAAACCTAATTGGTAAACATGCATATTATGAATCTGCACATATATGATATTTAATCTCAGGCTAAAGTAAGATTCCCACTTCCAAGTGAGCAATAAATGCATCTCAAAATGAACTGATGTTAAATTGAATGCTTTTAAAATCTACTTACATAGTATATATTGGCATTTTTCTTCAAGAACTTTTTTCATGCAGTATTAATTTTACTACGAGTTCTGCAAGAAAGGTATATTTCATCATTTAGCTATGCAATCTAAATAACAAATTAACAGGAACTGATACTAAAAAGGGAATGCTTATAACGTTAACTTACGTAGTATTGGCAAGCTTCTGCTTCTTGTAAGTCTGAATTCTTCATGTCACCGCTGACCGAAAGATTTAAATGATTTGTTCAGGACTGCGAAAATCAATCCAAATACACGATATTATTTTCTGTGTTTTTGGCATTTGCATTAAAAGAATCATTATGCCATATTTTTTTTAAAATATTATTCACAAAAAAATGCGCTCATATTCACAATTATCATTCTAAACCAGCAGACAGCAATATGGCGCACACAGCTAGCTATTCGAGTTTGGCGGGATAAATATCTTCCCTATATAATCCCTACTTCCCCTAGCTTCAGATCTCCTTCCACGCCCCTCACCAACTCCTTTATACTCATATTTTTTTAGTGACAGCAGTTATTTTAGTGACAATACAGCTAATTTTTGGCTCTTCCTGTTCCAAATGCTGGAACTTATTTAAACCCACAATATTATGGGGATTCGTAACCATTGCTCAATTTTAAATATATGTCTATATACCAAGATAAGTTTTTAAAAAAGTGGTACTTAACTTACACTTATTTTTTTTAATTTAAAAACTTTTTCTTTTCTTTTCTTAAAGCACACGCTGTATGTGATCTCAGATAACGAATATACATACTTTTATCCAATATAAAGGTCTATTCTAATAAATTTTAAAGTTGTAACTCTGGAGCTGTGAAGTTGAATCCTAAACTGAAAGAATTCATTGGTCGTCCAACATTGAAATCACAATAATATATCCAGATAGCACAAAAAAAAATTACTTTTTTACTATTTATAATATAATCAATTTATAATATTCGAGCCTTTCCCTAAAGTAGTTATTAGTTTTCTTTTTGAAAGAAATTCAAGCACTTGGGCACTACTGCATTGTGAAATCCATAAAAAATGAAAAAGGATGTGAGTGTGTGAACAATGTCAAGTATTAAATATATCCTGAATTCAGCAAAACATAGGCATTCTGTTCACATCTTGTAAGAAAACTACACAATTAAGCATTTCCAACTGAGCATTTCAATTTAAATAAAATAATTTTATACAATTGAGCACATTTTCCAGAATTGATTCATGCCGCAGAGCCCCTAGTGGTAGGAAAATTTTAATGTTAAAAATAACCGACACCACCAGAAATGGCTAACATCGTGAAGGACAGGAGAATATGCATCCGATAAAACATGAAAAATTTTGAGAAATATTTTATGACTCTGGAGTAACGTTTTGTTGTTGTTTCAAAAGCCCTTTTTTATTGTAGCTAGCTGTAGGACATTTTTCTTTCATTGTTCAACAGGAATAAAATTTCTTAAAAATTATTTCAAAAACAATAGTTCTGAACTGCTTTTCACAAAACATTTTTTCAATCATTTAAAAAAAGTAAATAAAATCACGTTTTTTTATGAGGTTACAGATGGATCCAGATTAATTTCTTTTATTTTTCACCAGTCGAACGATTTCATTAATGATTTTTCTAGTCGCGTAAAGGTGTACAGAATCATGAACTATATTACACTTTTTTCACCTTTCGGAAATTATAAGCTTTCTTGTTATTTCAAATTTGAGAAATTAATTACTTTCATGAAATGTCGTCGAATGAAAAATATATAAAAAAATAAGAAATAAATTATAGTTTGGAAAAAAACTAAAAAACACGTTTTTATACTGAATTGAACTAAAAAGTAAAAAAATAATTCTTAATAAAGAATAAAATGATTAACTGAGAGAGTGGGGTGCTTTGTACTACATTTTTACACTAATTCAGCTTTTCTTAATAGAAGTTAGAAATTATAACCATACATTTATAGAACACCCCACGCTTTTACCCCAATGACATTCATTTTCTCTCTCGTTAATCATTTTATTCTTTATTAAGAATTATTTTTTTTACTTTTTAGCTCGATTCAGTATAAAAGCGTGTTTTTTAGTTTTTTTTTCGAACTATAATTTATTTTTCAATTTTTAGTTCGAACTACAATAAAAGCGTGTTTTTTAGTTTTTTAAACTATCATTTATTCATTGTTGAATTTATCCTTGAGTTTGATATTAGAAGCTGGAATTACGTGGCTGTGGAATTAGTCTTGCTCTTCAATTGATATTAATTAACGGGTATGAAGTGTATTTATTCTCTCCGTTTACGAGGCTTCGGATCGTTATATTAGATACCGTTTCTTTTGGAACAGGTCAAACAAATAAAAGTGTGTAAAGAAGAAAAAGATCGAATTACAAAATTTTTTAATGTATCATGTTTTTTACGGATTAAATATTATAAAATTCCTCCTTTTTGTTTTCTTTTTTCACATTTTCATGCATTGTCATCCACTTCCGAGCTATACTCCGAATTTCAAGTCTCTAGCTCCTCGGAAAGTCACACAGTTTAAAATCAATTACAAAATTCCACCCGGATAGACATTAAACAAAGCAAATTAAAAACATGGCAATATTAAATGTCAATCGTTTTTTCACCTTTTAAACGTGTTCCTTTCATGTTAATTCGTATCATCATTTCTAAGCGTATTGCTTTATAAAAATAAAAAATATTTAGCAGTTAGAACGCAAATTATTATTTTTTCACATGCTCGAGCCTTTTTTTATTTTCATTTTCAGAAAAATGTTTGTATTTTGGTTAGTAATTGCTAACACACACCCACCCTCCACTTTCTCAGATACATAACACTTCTTTTGTTTGTTTTATTTCTTTTAACCGCAAGTGTATTTTATACTTGCATATATAATTAGCGTTAAATTCAAAACACTTTAGGGTTACACCTTATTCTTTTAGTCGCCAAATCTGGAAATGATATAGGAAATTAGTCGCCATGTCTGAAAATGGTATATGGAACTAGTCGCCAAATTTAAAAATGATATATGCAATAAGTCGCCAAATCTGGACGTGATATATGGATTTGTCACCAAATCTGATTATCCTTATTCCTGACGATCCTGAAAAGGACAATGGAACATTGTATTGTCATCGGTCCTTGACAAGTGTGCGAAATTTCGAATGAATCCGATCTTTTTAAGTGCATAAAAATCGAGTTCTAAGATTCCGTTACATGCAAGTGAAACTTATAAAAGCGTATTAAAAATGGCTGAAGTATTTTAACTTTTTTTTCTTTCTAAATATCTTTTTATATTGAAAAGGTTAATAAATTTTTATGATTTTTTTCCCCAGCATTGACTTAGTTAAGCAATTTAAAATATATTTACTTGAAATAGTGGAAACTGGAGGTGATGTCAAACATGCAGTGTGATAATATGCGTGTTCATTACAAATCTATACCAATGTTAATTTTGTGTCTTTTTTTGCAGTGATAAAGGATGTGAAGGAAATTTGTTCTCGGTACCCTCCGTAAGCACATGACTAACCCCTAAGTCCAAATGATCACTTCAGTACAGGGGCAATTAGGGGCATATCTGGATACCACCGCCACACACTCCCCTATTAGTGAGTTGGTACGGAGAAAGAACGAAATCGTAGTTAAAGTGAGTGTGAGGTGTTGCGTCATTAGGTGTAACGGCTTGTGGGTTGCGTCATTTTAGGTGTGATGGCATGTAGGTTGCATCATTCGTGTAAGATGGCTTGTTGATTGCGTCATGTGTGCAACGGCCTTTTTGTTGGATGCATCAATTGGTTTGGTTGCATTTGTTGAGGATACATGGCGTTACGACTGCTGAACGAAAGTTGCATTTGTTTGAATCCACAGTGTCACCAATGAAGGAGATTCGTTTTCGGTACCTTCCGTTCCTTAAGCACATGACTTACCCCAAGACCAAAATGATCACTTCAGTTCAGAAGCAGTCAGTGGCTAATATGGATACCACAACCACAGATGGTTGAGGAAATTCAATTTGGGGGGGGGGGTGTTTAGCCCAAAAACTTATTTGTATTTCATATATTAGAAAGCCTTTTATACTAGATGTATCTACTATCAATTATCCTCAATTAATATTGCAAATAGAATTTAACTATGGATGACTGTATCGTGTCTCTAAGTTCGCGGATTGAGACATAGAATAATTAGCCATTATAATAAAATAAATAATTTTATCAAACTTTCAATTTACTATCAAGATAAGTCATAAGCCGAGGGAGTGGTCAACTTTATCCCTATATTTAATATCTATAACAAATAATTAGATTAATTATTCTTTCTTACGATCCGATGTAATAGCACTAGTCCGAGATCGAACTTTATAACTTGATAATTCGGACAAAAGATCCTCTTCCTGAACTCCGAGGACTTCAGATAGTGACTTTGATAATCTAACTTCAGTTGAAACGATCTCCTACTATACTCACTGAGCTAGAGTATAAATAGCACTCAAATTAGCGTAAATCAAGGTTTTTCCAAGGGAAGCGATTTCCTCAACAGGCAACAGTTGAAAAATATTTTTCTCCAGAGGATTAATGAAAGGTACAGTTAGGACCCGTTACAAATGTAGTTCCTTTAAATGTGTTAAATGCGATAAGACTAGGGGCGCAGACAAGGAGGGTGAGCACGAATCCTGACCTCCCATTTATAGACCCTGATGGGTTTTTTTTTATTGATGGTAATCCTATGTTTTTAGAACGTTAAATCTATAATTAAGTCATTGTTATGATCAATTTATTTTATTAATTTTGATTATTAATTAATTTATTTTTTACTTTTTTTGGTTCCGAAAATCGACAAAATCGAAAGAGTAAGTTGGGCAGCGTATTCAGGCATGATACCAGAACGGTAAACTTTCGGACCCTGGACCCCATCCCCTCCCCTTGAAAACGTTTTGTGTGCTCCACTGGATAAGACCTATCTAAAGTATCAATTTTACATCGACAAACCGGATTTATGCACAAAGCAAGGAATAAAGTGATATAGAAGATAAAGAATAACATAAGATTAGGTGAATAAATAGATAAAAAACGTAAGGTATGCTGTAAAGAATTTTTTTTTAAGTCCGGAAGGAATCAGTGCATTATACAATAAAACAAATAAATAGAAAATAAAACGAATAAATTACACTTTTAGAGCTTTCAAGGAATAAAAAAATTATTAAAAAATAAACTACTACCTTGTATTTAATAATACTGGAGAAGTACATCTATTTGACAAAAGGGGTTTAAAAGTAACCTACTTTTATCATAATAGCAATAGTTTTTATAATGCAAAGGGTGATAAGAAGAGAAATAGGAATACTACTAAAACTATCAAAAGATGAACGGAAATTTCTCTTCAAAGATGAAAGTACATGAAAACGTTGAAATCAAAGTCTCAGTGGAATTCATAAAAGTCCAGGTAGAACATGGAATATAGATTTGGGACAACTGAAAATAACAAAAGAAGAGGAAACAAAGATATAGCAAATAAATTAAGAAATAAACTTCCAATTGAAGCTATCGTGCATGACATTACAAATTCTGTTAATAAGAAACTGGAAAAGAAAGAGAGAGATTCGTTCGATAACACGAAAAGATTTACAAAATATAAAAGTAGATTACCATATAATTTGTAAAGGTATTTCTGCAATAGCGTAACGAAAAATAATTGGCCCCCCCCCCGCGAGGTCAGGTCTAGGGCCCCAAGCTAATATATATATACTTGCTAGAAAAAGTCTGCGTTCATCTACTACTGCTTACATAAACAACGAAAAAAATTTAAAAACCAGAATTTGAAAAAAAAATTTTAATGATATTTATTTAATTTATTCCAAGTATTGAGAATAACAAAAGTAAACTCGGTTTTCCCCCCCCATAGATTTTAAAATAAAAACAGGTTTATAGCCAAAGCAACAATAATCAAGTAGAAAAAGTCTGCGTTTACTGTATTAGTAGTAATTATAAAAAATTATATAAAAAGGATAATCAGCTATTTAATAGCTGCAGCGGCGTAACGGAAAATAATAAGACCCACCCCCTCGCAAGGTTAGTTTTTGGGCCCATAACCAGATCTTACAAAGGATTACAAAATAAAACATAATGTACCGATACACATCACCTAAAAATATTTAAACATAAACTTATAACTGAATACAAAATCAACCTGAGTCTGAATAAACGAAGTAAATAACCTTTAACATTAGAGAGTATTTATGGTATTTATTCAAATGGAAAATCTCTCTAACAACAGTCGAAAGATAACCAGGTAACTTAAATAAAAACAATACATTAAGAAAGACACGAAAACTGTAAAATAATTTTTGTTTTCAAATTCTTGGAAAGAAAAAGGTATTGCTTACCTTATTCTTTACGACTTCTTTTCTTTAGATAGAGTATCCTAATAAACTGAAATGTCCGAAATTGTTTTTTTCTAGTGAATTAATTTTCATTTCCATGATTTGTTAATCAGGTTCACTTACATTACTATTAATAGTACTAGCACAAGATTATTCACTTGCAGAAAAAAATTTATCCAATTTTGCACATTTACTATTTACATTATACCCCTTTTCCTTTCGAATTTTTCATTTTTGATAAACATTCAAAGTTTTTTTAACTCCACTCATTTTAGAGCCACGTTTCTTCTTGTTCAATTGACAAAATACCATTTCTAGTACCAGAAAATTCAATTCCGATAAAAAAAAGTACAGTTCTAATTATGAAAGTGAGATGGAAATGTTTTTATCGTTAAGGAACACACCCTAAATTTAAGTGCATTAAATATAAAAATAGAGATGCCTGTGCTATATGAAAGCAATTTTGTAAAATGTTTCTCCTTACGCTTTATTTGATTAAATACTCGTAAATCTCACCAAATTATTACTTAAATGCTCTCAATGGTTTTCCAAGTATCGTAATACTATTTCACGTGAAAAAAGCATAACGGATGTACGCTATTACGACTTCGCTAAAAGAAAATGAAATAAATGAAGGGGAGGGGGAACTAAAGTTGCCAATAAGTTACTCTGCAACTTTGGTAGAAAGTAAATCATTTTTTTAACACGCTTTTATAAGTTTCACTTGCTTGTAACGGAATCGTGGAACTCGATTTTCACCCACTTAAAAATGTCAGATTAATTCGAAATTTTGCACACTTATCAAGGCCCGATGACAATGCAATAATTTTATAATTTTGTTCCATTGTCCTCATCAGGAATCACGATAATCAGATTTGGCGGCTATTAAAACGTTTCTTCTTATGCTTTATTTGATTAAATACTCGTAAATCTCACCAAATTATTATTTAAATACTCTCAATGGTTTTCCAAGTATCGTAATACTATTTCACGTGAAAAAAGCATAACAGATGGACGCTATTAACGACTTCGCTAAAAGAAAATGAAATACATGAGGGGAAGGGGGAACTAAAGTTGCCAATAAGTTACTCTGCAACTTCGGTAGAAAGTAAATCATGTCTTTTTAACACGCTTTTATAAGTTTCACTTGCATGTAACGGAATCTTCGAACTCGATTTTCACCCACTTAAAAAGGTCAGATTAATTCGAAATTTTGCACACTTGTCAAGGCCCGATGAAAATACAATAATTTCATAATTTTGTTCCATTGTCCTCATTTGGATCATGAGGAATCACGATAATCAGATTTGGCGACTATTAAATATATCACTTCCAGATTTGGCAACTTATAGCACATACAATTTTCAGATTTGGCGACTAATTCGATATACCATTTTCAGATTTGGCAACTAATTCCAGATTTAGAGTATAAAAGAAAAGGTGTAACCCTACAGCGAGTGTTTTGAATTAATACACTTGTGGTTTTTAAAAATAAAACAAAAAAAGTGTTCTGTATGTGAGAAAGTGGGTGTGTGTTATAAATTTCTTACTATAATATAAATATTTTTTTGAAAATGAAAATAAAAAAAATAGGCTCTTGATGTAAAAAAAATAATTTATGTTCTAACTGCTAAATATTTTTTATTTTTATAAAGTAATACGCGTTTAGAAGTGATGGTACGAATTAACATTATAGCAATACGTTTAAAAGGTGAGAATACGATTGACACTAAATATGACCATGTTTTTATTAACTGGCTTTCTTTAATGTTTGTCCGGGTGGAATTTTGTAATTGATTTTAAACTGTGTGACTTTCCGATCAGCTAGAGACTTGAAATTTGGACCATATCTCAGAAGTGGATGACAATGCATGAAAAAGTGAAAAAAGAAGAAAAAAAAACCGAAAAGGAGGAATTTATACTTTTTAGTCCGTTATAAAAGCATGTGGTACATTAATTTTTTTAATTCGATCTTTTTTTCTTCTTAACACACATTTTATTTGTTTGAGTTGTTCTTTTGAGACGGAATCTAATATAACGATACGGGACTCACCCGAGGCCCCGTAAATAGAGAGAATATATACACTTCAGACCCTTTAATTAAAATCCATTGAAGAGCAAGACTTATTCCAGAAGCCACGTCCCCCTCAGTGGGCTCACCTTCTTTAGGTGAGTACGGGTGTCGCAATCCCGAGGTGCCCTAGTGATCTTTTCCTTTTCCCACGGGGTTTACTGTCTTTGGTAAACACGGGCTTCAAGAACCTGGGGTACCCTAGTGATCCTTCTCTATTTTCGACCCTTTTTCTTGTCATTCAATTCATTCTTTCTTTCTCTTAACGTCTAGATCACAGATATTAAAACAAATGTTTGGCGCAGTATAGCCGAAATCGGCTCCTGCTCCAACAAACCCCAAAATCACTCACCCAGAAGCCACGTAATTCTGGCTCCAAATATCAAACTCAAGGATAAATTCAACAATGAAAAAATGACAGTTTAAAAAAACTAAAAAATACGCTTTTATTGTAGTCGAACTAAAAAATGAAAAATAAATTATAATTTTAAAAAAACTAAAGAACGCGCTTTTATACTGAATCTAACTAAAAAGTAAAAAAATAATTCTTAATATAAGAATAAAATGATGAACGAGAAAATTAATGTCATTGGGATAAAAGCGTGGGGTGTTCTATAAATATATCAGTTGTTATAGTTTCTAACTTCTTTCAATTCCGTAATTGCACCCCACGCTTTTATCCCAATGACATTAATTTTCTCGTTCATCATTTTATTCTTATATTAAGAATTTTTTTTAAAACTTTTTAGTTAGATTCAGTATAAAAGCGTGTTCTTTAGTTTTTTTAAGTTATAATTTTTTTCTCTATCTACTGCTAATGTAAAGTATACTATAATAATAGTGTGATTTCTTATCTTCCTAGCATTATATCCCCGATTCTTCATCAGAATTTTATTTTATCTGTTACTAATTAAGGTTGTGGTGGCGGTGTCCTACCTCGGACTCCGCTCACTCTGCCCGGCGCGTCTCTAAGTATGAGAGGAAACATATCATCACCAACAAACGCCATAATAACAAATATATTTATTCAAGACTGACAAACACTTAAACAATCACAAGTATAACTATAAGAAGAAACCTAGGAGTGATTCCCCAAAACGTCGATTATTCCTAATATTCAATTCTAAGTAAATCGACTACCAGAAATGGACAAGGAGAACTATCACTAACTGACCTCAGGTCGGTACTGAATCTACTATCTTCAATTCTCAATCTGATAATTTACTTTTATAATTTACACCTTTTAAACGCGCGCTAAGTTCGTGAAGTAATTCTCCAATATTCAACTTACTTGACAGCTTCGCAGCTCCTTCTCCCATACATTTACAAAACCTATATATATATATATATATATAGACTTTATATAGTCGAACTAATTAACATATATCTATCTCGTGTTTTTTCTGAAAAGGCTGTGAAATAGTATAAATGCTAGCTCCAAAGTTTCCCAAGAGGATTAGTACGGAAATCTCGCGAATAGAGCCCCGTCACAAGGTTTGAAAAAACACCACTAAAGAAAAGTATCTCTCGTCGCTGGGAATACAGTACATCAAGCAAAATGTTTTTTGATTTGGTTATTGAATCAAAGATATCTAATGAGCGCATTGAAATTTTGATTTTGAATGACGTTAGATCGCCAATTGGAAAATCGCTTAAAAGTTGGATTTCAAAAAATCGAAAGCGAATTTTAAGAAAATTTACTTGAAGGGCGTCAGTTAGGCTTTGGGCCCCCACAGTGCGGGGGTTCAGGGGGTGTACGTTACGCCACTGTATTTTGGATTCAAAGATATAGAGGATGCTGTCAAGTGCGCCATTATCAATTAACATTTGCAGCTATATACATACATTTCTCCAAAAGTTTTGATGCTACATGGTCTTTTTTTTAATGCTAGGAAGACAGGTTTTTTATATTCCTAAAAAAAAGACTGTTGTGCACTTGCCAAGTGGATAGAAGTTGGAGGCGTAACATATCTAGATTAATAATGAAAAAGGAAATTCAAGTCGAAGCATACAAGATTGTTGGAAGCTTATTAGTAGAAACATATGAAGCAGCTTTTAAAATTATCTTTTAAGAAGATAGAAAATGTTTAACTAAAAGAATGCTGTAAAAGAATTAAGATATTTAGAATATCTGTACAGAGTAAACGAGCATGGAAATAATGTCATAGGAAGTGATTTGGAATCAATACCAATATGCGCATCGAAAATATATACAGTGCAATAAAGTATGTATATCTCCAATGAATACAAGTCCAGCCGCTGGATAAAGGTTTATTTAGATTAATGAAATTTGTAAGAGATTTAATATTCAATTGACGTACACTAGAACATTGTTTATCCTAACGTTTATTATCTGGAGCATCAAATATCCGAAAGAAAGTGCGGATCCGTTTCTGAACAGTGCAATGCTCAATATTTGTGTTTCCTGAGAGGTTAAAAGTGACGGGAAAACCCAAGTGGGGGATATTTGGGGAATTTCAGCTGTGTGATTTCGTAAACATCTGCTCGAAATATTAGGCCAGTTTGTTCCCTAGCGAAGGGTTGTATACGTGCTCTTTTGTTGAGTTTTGTTGACGTAGAGACCTGGATGGGATGCGATGCAGAAGACTGCGGATTTCAAATGCTAAATGATGACGAGATTGTGACTTCCGTGCAAGAAGAATCCGACCCTGTTGACGATGAAACGGATAAAGACGAGTGCAACAACAAGGAAGCGTTAGAGACAGTTATGGAATGGTAAGAACAACAATCAGAGTGCTGTCCAACTCAATTACTGCTGCTGAAGAGAATCAGAGACCTTCATTAATAAAACGAAGGTGTACAATCAGTGGCGGATTAAGCGGGAGTCGGATCTGGCGGCCGCCAGGGGCCCCAAGCTTGATGAGTGCAAAGGCAAGCGACAAACCAACCACGCCACCTTGGAACAAGAAATGAAAAGAAAACAAAGGCAGAATGAAAACCCCTGCTAGAAATTTATCGAGATGTAAAAAAATCCTAATGTAGAAAAACTTTTGAAAATATTTCTAACAATACCGATATCGAATGCATCAGCTGAATGATCTTTTTTTAGTTTTAAAACGTGTTAAAAATAATTTAAGAAATACTATGAGAGAAAAGAGAAATTCAATAACAGTGTTATATTATATACAGAATAAATTGTTTTGGACAAAATAGATATGATAAAAATAATAATATTGATGAATTTTTGCCAAAAAGAAGTCAAACTGTATATCAAAACTGTAGGCTCTTAAGTAAGGTTTTTAATTTTTTTTATGTACTGTTCAGATTTTTCCTTTAGCCGATGAGTTTTATTAGAGCAATTTATTTTGAGAATTTAAAGCAAGCAACTCTTTTCACTATTTTAATTTTTCGTCTCTTAAGCCCATGGGCCTCAAACCTTTTACCGCCAGGGGCCTCCAACTAACTTAATCCACCTCTGTGTACAATGATACAGCGAAAATTGTTGAAAATTGAAATACTTGAAAATTGTTCAACTGAGGAAAAGGCATAGATTTGTGCTAAGTTTAACAACCTTATGCATTCAAATGATTGATTGGTTATGTCTACCAAAGGAAACAAAACATTTATTGTTAAAAATTGTTACATGTTACAAAGAATGAATTTTAATGTGATGCAAATGGACAACTGATTACATAATTTCACTTACGAATGAACAGATAATGCAGTTCGGTAGAGTTCGTGCGAACACATCTATTTTATTTGTAGCTGAAATTTATACGAAGTCAATAGTGCTATTTCATCTGTACAGACTCTCTTTTCTCTCTCTCTCTCTTTCCTCCTTGGATTCTCTTAAGTGTATTTCTTCATCTAACAACATAATCGTCGAGATCCAAAAGCAACTTAAAAACCTAAAAGATAAAAACATCTCAATAGATTTTGCATTTGTTCGTGGACACACGGGCATTTTTGGAAATGAGCGGGCCGATTGGTTAGCCAAGGCTGCAACCAAACGCAAAATTGACATTGCCGTTAATATTCCTAAGTCATTTTACAAGAAGATTATGAGGGAAAGAATGGTGAAGTCTTGGAACCAAGAATATCTCACATCAAATAATGGGAGCGTAACAAAGAAATTTTTTCCAACCATTAATAAGAGACTGTCCTGCCATCATTTTTATACTAATAACAAAATAACCCAATTTCTAACTGGTCATGGCAACTTTAAAAGCTACTTGAACAAATTTAAGTTAGTTCCGTCATCTTCCTGTGATTGCGATATTGGTGGCGAGGAAAATGTAGAACATGTGCTCCTTCTGTGTTCCAAGTTTGAAGGAGAACGGAATATCCTATGACTGGCATTCAAGAGACTTAATGTAAATTGGCCTCCGAATCTTCCTCAACTGCTTTCCACCAGAAGTACTTTTAAAAAGTTCAGTGAGTTTGTTATGAGTATTTGTAATGCTTCCTAACCTCAAGGGGTAATTTTTTGTTATTTATTTATTTATTATTTTTTCTTTCTTTTTTTCTTTTTTCCTTTGTATTATGTGATTAATACTTACTTCTGTAAGCCCTGTGTGATACTTTGTGGTGCACGGGGACTTTATCATTGTTTTCCAATAAAAAAAAAAATAGTGCTATTTCAGGATATGAAAGATTTTCAATGCATTATATTAAAATGGATAAATAAATACTTATTCGCGAAGATAAAAAAAATTTTAAAAAAGAGCAGCACATATGAATTATTTCAGTACAATATGTACAAAAAAGGAAATATCTAAGGAAAATTTTCAAAAGGTACACGAACGCGTGGAACTGATCAATGAATTAATAAATACATTTCAGTAGAACGTTATGACAATGTTTTAAGTATTTAAGTAATGCAGTTAATGGTTTTACTCGAATCTAAGCCGCACTTTTTCCCAACATTAAAGCTACAGAAAATCGTTTGCGGCATAGAATTGAATTTTAAAAAATTGCGTTGGATGGGGCAATTAGTGTAAAAATAATTTTGTTTCTGTAATTCCTGTATTTTACATTTTCCACAAAGACGTTGAAAATTTAGAATGCAGTTTACATTCTAGAAAATACGGTTGTCGCGAACGAAACCAATTTTGTAGTTCAATTTCAGTGGCGCTGTAAGCGCATTCCGTTTTGTTTTGTTTTTTACTTCTGTATTATGATCTGATCTGTAGCCGGAGTAGTAAGAGTGGAGCCCACTCGAACAGACATGTATCAGTTAGCAGTTTTCCTTCATTAAATCTTTTTTATATCAAAAAGGACTCTGATTACTCATAAGAATAACAGAATTGAATTTTAGGTCGAGCTCATCCCGGGCAATCGAAGAATAAGGTAAGTGATACCTTTTTCTTTCTTAGAATTTATCGAAATTGAATTGAACTTTGAACTCTCATTGTTTTTCACATGGCATCCCTGCCGGGATCCGAGCTTGAAATAATTTTAGAATTTTGAAATCAAAAAGTTTGAACTAGAATTTTAGAACATTAAACTAAACATTTAGTTTGAATAGAATTAAATATGTATGTTGCATTTTAATTTGAATAATTGAAAATCGAAAGGAAAATGAAATATTTTGAATGTTGAATTTTTATATTTGAAACTGATACATTGAACTGTGTAAACTTTTCGAACAATGTCAATCTAGAATTTTAGAAATTATTGAAATTTTTTTGATATTATTAGAATTATTGAAAATATTAAGGTGATCTGAACTTGTTTGGTGATTATTTCAATACATAAATATGGCCGAAGCACAAACATTCGAGTTGTTAAAAAAGAAACGAAAATCATTCAGAACAGCAGTTACTAAAGTAGTTAATGAATTAGAAGCTGAGTTATCGAATTCTGATTTAAACGTTGATAGGTTAAGTGAACTGGTAGAAACTCTATCCATCAAATTTGAGCCTTTAACTTTAGTTGATCAACAACTGGAACCCCTTTTTAAGCCCGAACAATTCGATGGTGAATTTGAAATCACCGAAGAATATAGAGAAAAGGTGTTACTTTGGCAGTTTCGTGCGAAAAAGAAGATTAATGAATATTTAAAACCCCGTGTTACGTCACCCTCCTTCCAGACTACATTATCACATTCACAAGATGAACATTTTCGGAACTCTGATAACATTCGCATTAAAGTCCCAAAATACTATATTACACGATTCTATGGAGATGACGCTTCAAAATGGTTAACTTTTTGGAATAGCTTCGAAACATCCGTACACAATAATGAATCCTTAAATAAAGTGGATAAATTTAATTATTTGAAGGCGCATTTGGGAGGATCTGCTTTAAACACTGTTGAAGGTTTTCCAATTTCGGCAAAAGCCTATGATGAAGCCGTAAAATTATTAAAGAACAGATTTGCTAATCCGGAAATATTAATTCAGGCCCATATGAACAAAATTTTATCATTACAGCCTTTAAAAAATTCTAATGACCTTCGTTCTTTTCGAAAATTTGTTGATAACTGTAATGTTCAACTAAGAAGTTTAAATTCATTAGGCGTATCTTCCGCAAATTATGGAAAAATTTTGTGCCCCATGTTGTTAAAACTTATTCCATCTGACTTGTTATTAGATTATAATAAATTACAACAAAATGGTTCGGGATCAGATATTCAGCAGTTACTCTCATTTCTTACGCAATCCTTGACGGTGCGAGAGCAGACTTATTCTACAAATAAGTCATCTTTTGAATTATACGATTGTAGACAGGAAACGAAATCAAACTTTTCTCCAGAGCAGAGATCACATAAACAACAAAACCAAAAAAGTTTCATACTGCATGCCAACTACTAACGGCGCCTGTTAAAGAAAATAAAGACAAAACAAAACTCATCTGTATATTTTGCAATTCCATGACTCATAATTCGAATGAATGTGAAAACGTAATTAATATGTCTTTAGAAGAAAGAAAGAATATTTTATTGCGGAAAGGAGCTTGTTTTAACTGTTTCAAAGTCGCAAAGCATTTATCTCGTAATTGCCCGATGAATAAAACAAAATGTGAAATTTGTTCGGGTTTACATCATAAATTTTTTTGTTTTAAGCAACAAAAAAGGGAGATAGAATCATTATCCACCGATCTAACAAACCAAAACACCGGGGAAGTTTTTTTGCAAACATTAACTGTTTACATTAAAAATGGGAATTCCAAACAATTAGTAAGAGCTATATTAGACACTGGTAGCCAAAAAAGTTACATTTCAGAATATGCTGCAAAATTTATAGGTTTAAAAAGTATTGGGAAAGAAACAATTACTCACGGACTTTTTGGAGGACACAAAATCACCGAAGTTCATGATAAATATTTAATTAACTTGTGTAGTTATGACGGGAAATATAGTTTTAATGTGGAAGTTAACGACCAGAAAAATATTTGCTTAGGAATCTCCAGAATTAATGACTCTCGCGTTTTACAGAAATTGGCAACACTTAATGTATTTATTAGTGATTCGTCCGCAAACAACAAACTTTGCCTTTTCGGAAAACATTCTGATGAAATACATATTCTGTTAGGATCTGACATAGTTGGAAAATTATTTACTGGTGAGGTAAAACAACTTTCTGAGGGGCTTACAGCTGTGAATACCCACTTGGGATGGACAGTTATGGGGAAATTAAGTAATGAATCTAAATTTAAATCAGAGAATTCTCTTCTTGTTCATTCTCTTCTTACAAATAGAGAAAAAATATCAGATCTTTGGGAATTAGACTCTTTAGGCATAAAAGATCCCAGTGAAAAGAGATCAAAATTAGAATTGCAAGATCTTGCTTTGAAACATTTTGAGAATACGATATTGCGAGACGATGAGGGTAGATACATCGTTAGTATTCCTTGGATAGAAGGGAGTGGAAAACTTGAGGACCACTACAGCTTAGCTAAAGGAAGATGGAGAAAACTGTAAAAACTTTAAAATTTACAGGCAGACTATTTGATTATGAACAAGTATTTGTAGACGGGGGAAAAGAAGGCATTGTTGAAAAGATTGCACAAGATGAACCAAACAAATGTGGGAAATTTCATTATTTGCCACACAGACCTGTATTCAAGGAAAATTCTACGACTAAGATTCGTCCTGTGTTTGAAGCGTCAGCTCATCATGGAAAATCTTGTTCGTTGAATGATTGCGTAGAAAAGGGGCCCAATTTGATAGAAATTATACCAGCTATTTTAAATCGTTTTCGCTTAGGAAAAATTGGAGTCATATCTGATATTCTAAAAGCTTTCCTACAAATATTTTTGCACGAAAGTAACATGAACTTCTTACGTTTCTTGCGGTGGGAAGGCGATAATCCGGAGAAAACTGTTATCTACATGCATCGTCGAGTTGTTTTGGGGGTTTCAGGTAGTCCCTTTTTGTTAGCGGCAGTATTAAAGTATAGTTTTAAGCATGCTCCTGAACATTTGGAAAAAGCTGCTGAAAAATTGAAAGATTCAATGTACGTCGATAACTGTGTGGCGAGTGTCGATTCATCCGAAGAACTTAAGTCTTTTCAACGAGATTCCACCGAATTGTTGACATTAGGTAAATTCGACTTTAGGGACAACCGACAGGAACCTGGCCCACAAGAAATACAAATTATGGGGAGTATGAATGAAGATACCTTTTCCATCTCTTACAGAGAAATAGACATCGAAAGAAAATTTGAGGCGTGGAAAAAACAACTTATGGAGATACAAAACATCAAGATTCCCCGAAGATTATCGAATCTCGATTTTAAAGATGCGAACCTGTCATTACGATTTTTTCGTGATGCAACGAAATCATCCTATGCTAGACATGACTTTCATTTACCTTTTATACTTTCTTCCAATCATCCAGTTATCAAAGCTCTCATTAATTATAAGCACGTACAAGTAGGCCGTGATGGATTTCAGATGCTTATGTACAAACTCAGAGAAAATTTTTGGATTCTGAAAAGAATAAAAACCATTAAAGAAGTCTTCAAGATTTGCATTATATGCAAGAGAACCAATATGAAGCCTATATCGGCATCAGAAAGACTCTTACTTCAAGACCGGGTGAGAGATACTACTATTTTTGAAATAAAAGGAAAGGACCTGGCCAGACCTCTCATTCTTAAGAATAGGGAGAAGAATTTGATTTTGATATTGATCTGTACAGTCGACAGAGCAATTTATCTTGAATTGTTGACCTCCATTTGGACTGAAAGCGGCACCAATTTTAAAGGTGATTACCGACTTTATCAGAAAGTGAATTTAGAAAAATTGAAAAATTTAGAGAAACTAAATCCAATTTCATGGAAATTCATCCCTCCCCAGGCTGTTTGGTGGGGAGGTTTCTGGGACCACACCAGAAGAATAAACTGGAATTTAGGTAAAATTCTAAAACTCTACCCTGGCAAAGACGAGAAGGTTAGAGTACCCCAAGTAAAAACTAGACTTGGCTCCTGTCTGCATCCAGTGCAAAAATTGTATCTCCTAGAGGTGATGGAGAAAAATAAATCATCTGTACACCCTACTAACTCTCCTTTATTTTCAGATGCTAATGAAGGAAGTCATTTACCTATTAATATAGATCCTGAACTGAGTAAACATCAGGCAGCGGCAACCCCTTTGACGCAACCCTGTTCCAGTGTCTCTAATAGTGGAGCTAGACTGGAGCCCAGAGGTGAGACAAGTTCACATCAGCAGGCAGAGACCTCTTCCATGCAGCCCTGTTCCAGTGTTTCTAATAGTGGAGGTGGACTGAAGCTCAGAGCTGAGACAAGTGGACACCAGCAGGCGGAAACCTCTTCGAGGCAGCCCTGTTCCAGTATTTCCGATGGTGAAGCCGGAGTGGAGCCGAGAGTTGAGACCCTTGAACTTCCACATGACTTAACTTCTGACGTTGAACTTCAACAGCCTACACCACGACGATCTCGTTATGGTAGACTCTTGAAAACTCCGAAAAGGACTAGTGGACTCTTGTTGAGTTTTTTTTTTCAAAATCAAAAACTCAAGGTGGGGAGTGTCGCGAACGAAACCAATTTTGTAGTTCAATTTCAGTGGCGCTGTAAGCGCATTCCGTTTTGTTTTGTTTTTTACTTCTGTATTATGATCTGATCTGTAGCCGGAGTAGTAAGAGTGGAGCCCACTCGAACAGACATGTATCAGTTAGCAGTTTTCCTTCATTAAATCTTTTTTATATCAAAAAGGACTCTGATTACTCATAAGAATAACAAAATTGAATTTTAGGTCGAGCTCATCCCGGGCAATCGAAGAATAAGTAAGTGATACCTTTTTCTTTCTTAGAATTTATCGAAATTGAATTGAACTTTGAACTCTCATTGTTTTTCACAACGGTAATTCACCACAATTATTCTACAAAGCAAATTGAGAAATTGTACCGAGAAACTTGAATATGAATCCCCATAATAAAAAAAAAAGTAGAAATATAGAGGTTATTTCAACAAAACAAAACAGAATCAAAACTATTTCAGAGAATCTGGTTTTGACTGCAGGTTTGCCAAATTCTAAACTTTATCACCAAAACTTTTGACTTCAATTTTTTTTCGCAGTTGAAGAGGTCCTTGTTAGAATCCAACTTAATTCAACGGATGCTTTTATGCCGGCATTAAAAAAGTATGCTTCCGATGGATGTGTTAATTGTTCTGCCAAAAATGAGTAAATTAAGTTTTTTTTATATGGGAAACAGTTTTCAGTTTTACTGTGCATTTATAGCTGGACAGAAGATAGAGCAATGATAGCTGGACAGAAGATACAAACCTTTTTGATTGTATCAAAACGTAATTTGATTGATCTCGTCGCTCCTATAACTTGTTAAAGAGAAAATGCCCCCAAAAAGACGAAGAAACTGCACGCCCTCTCTTTACTCATTGACTTAATCAGTTGCCGAACTCAATCTAGATGGTATGTTCACCTCTGCCATTTTTAATTTCTCTTCTCAGTTACCTCACGTGCAACTCAAATATTTAATGAAAAACTGTCGAGTTTATATGTATTAAAATGTGGTGTTCACACAATAAGTAAAGAATATATGAAACATATAATCGCTTAGGTATTTTCAATGTCATCGTTTGGTGCTTATTTATAATGTTGATTAGTATTTGAAAAAAATATATAGAAATGTTGTCATGAAAGATTTTACACACACACACACACAAATATACTTTTTCAATACTCTAAAATGTTATTAATACAGTTATTTTTTCATTGCTATAAATTTGTTGTAAATTTTAGAAATATTTTTAGAAATAAACGTTTTTTTTTTTTTGCTTTTATCAGAAATCAGTTTAAGAATAAGTGCATTCCATTCTAGTTTTTAGCAGCGTAAGACCAATTCAGAACAGAAGTAAGATATTCAATGATGCTTACAAATAGGATTTTTTGTATCAAAAGTAAAGTAAAGGGAATGCAGCATTCAATGTTTGAATTAAATTCAGTTTCATGACAAAAATTTGATCCGAAGTAAAAGGATAAAGATGAAAATAATTAATATTCTCGGAGAAAAGAATTACTAAAATATTTAGAATTTTTCTCTTTTCCTACTTGTGAGCTTGCTACACTATCCATTACTTCCTTGTTCCCATCAATAACAAATGCTCCATCACTGTCTTCCCCCTACTTTGACTTCTACTTCTACAATCCGCTTGTTCCCATAAAAAGGAACTTAGTATAGCATAGCAAAAGTAAGCTAGAAAGGTAACTATGTGCTTAAATGTTTTTGATGAGGTCACTGGATTGCTTCAGCAATCTTCAGCCTTCTATCTGGTGCTGAATGAGGCTGTGGTTGGACACTTGGCTAGGAAGCATGAGTTGTGGCAACGAAGAGAGCGGGCCAATGGGAAGGTTTGAAGGAGAAAGTCCATTCTTGTCTAAGCTGTTGGTAATAAGCTTAGGGGGATGAGTGCATTAGTATTTAATTTAAGAACAAAAATCGAAATAAAATAAAGATTAATAAAGTAAAATTTAAAAGAATTTAAAAAAATTTAGAGCGCGTTTTTCACGTAGTGTAAAAAAAGCGCTATTAGGACGTAAATTTCGTCTTCGTTCCATAATTTGTCGTACCTCTTTCTCACCCAATAAGCAACCGATTGACCTCGGGTTTTCGGCATTTGGTCGCATTGGTGCCCTAGATGAGCCAGAATCATAGTACAATTTAATAGTTTTTAATTTTTTTAAGTATAGTACACTACTTTTTGTTAGTAAAAAGTTCATTAGTTGCATTATTGTAAAATACAACATGTGAAAAACGCGCTAAAATTACTTGGCCATGCCAATGATTGATATCTTGTATGAATAAAAGTATTATTAAAAGAGGTTTTAAGCTTAAAAATCGAAGAAAATTTTAGTTTCCTTCTATAATACCTTCCGGAAGGAGGCAAGTTTTTTCTTGATCAGTTTGAGCTGTTTGAATTGTAGAAAGTAAAGTTAGAATCTTGGGATTTCTTTTTTGATGTTCGGAAATTATGAAAAAGAGCTCGAGCACTTGAACCAAGTTGGATATATTGTTATCCTTAGCAAGGAATCCCCGAAAGTTTGCACTAGGGTTTCACTATGAGATTGGTAGATGTTTTGGCTTCGGGTGGGGAATTCAATGCTGGTAATATTTGCGAAGGTTAAACCTTTTCTAACATTGTTACTATTGAAAACTTTACTTTAATTTGCTTCAGGGAGGAAGACCCTTTTAGAGTAAAACACTTGGGCATTTTTCGTAGCATGCGGCGTGGCCGTCAATTTCTCAATTAATGAATTAGGGTTTTATTGACAGGCTTTAATGTCACATTCGCCAGTAAGACATTCTTCTCCAAAATTTAAACAGCGAGGTTTAAGGTGACAATAAGCGGCAGAGTGAAAAAAAATTATTCCAATTAATGAGATGGGTTATTCCCCTTACGGAGAACCCCTATTCTAACGCATATAACCTAATTTCACTAAGTAGGTAAAGGAACTGCCTTGATCGTTTAGGGGTAAAGTTACTTAGAAGAAAGGAAGGGGCCTTAATTTTTTCTTCGAAGTCATTTGGCTACAGCTTTCAACTACCATGTCCAAATCTTCTCTAAATCAGAGGTTTGCGGGATGAACTCCTCATGTTATGAACCTAAATAAATGAATTTCAGTTTCTTGTAAAATTTTAGATTTAAAATGATGGTAAATTTTGTTGCCATTTTCCTCATTTAGAAATATATTTATTTACTGTTGTGCTTTTTAAATTAGTCGGAGAAGATTGTGAAAAATACAAACTTAATACTAACAGCAATATTACTAAATACCTGATGATTCTCATAACTCATCAAATTTTACTTGTAATTTCTATTTGAGCACTAAAAAAGGGACTTTACTATATGTGTGTGTCTTGAACATTTCTTACAATAGTGTTATTGACAATAGTGCGAAATACGTATTCCCCTAAAAACAACAATTGTAAAAAACTGCAAAATACCTCCGACTGACTAACTGAATGAAGCAATTGCTAGAAACCAGATATAAGCGAAACTAGACTGGAGAGCATAGTGGAACTGAACTGTAACACAGATAAAATAAAGTTTTTCGCCATCACTGCACTCAGATTCCTTCACGGTATTTATAATAATATGTGGAAAACAAGTCCAATGTTTTGCTATAGGAGTTTTTATCGAAAAAATCGGTGAGGTTGTAGTTCAAAACAACATAACTTTTTCTTCAGATAATATATATTTATTCAAAATTACTTAACATTGGAAACTTCTTGGATTGCTAAGCAACTATTCTCCACAAATCTTCTCTTGTGGCATCTTTTTTTTTTGATGACTGTGTCAGAGTTTTTGGCAAATATTTGTAAAGAGTTACGAGTGTGACACCGTCATCTCCATGTACTTACTTCCCTTGATAGCGTCATCTACATATCTTTTTCTAAAATTAACAATTTTAAAACTAAATTAGAACTTTTGGATATATAATTGCACGCGCGATTTTTACTGTCAGTGCAAAAAAGGAACGTGGTAATTTTTACAAATTGTAAAATGCAATTCATGATTTGCAGTGGAGCTTTATACCAATCCGCTAGTGGCACCAATTTTTGGAATGTTTTTAAAACTCTGGAAGTAAAACAGCTCTATAGAGAGGGGATTGCGTCATCTATGTTTTACATCTAAAATTGCTCTACAAATTAAATTTTTATATTTTTTGATATCTAACCCCATGTGTGATAATTGCTATCAATGGAAAAGAACATTTCGCTTTCATTTAGAAAGGAAAAACTAGAAAAAGAAATATATGCTTTACAGCAACGATTGACACTCCGTCATCAGTTCACTGTTATTTAAGTTGAATATTTTTTAAAGAATGAAAGTAAAATATTTAAGTAATTTAATAGCGAAATCTAAGCTTCCCATCTTTAATTAACAGTTATACTTTTTATGCTCCTTTTTTTCCTTGAAAATATAGACACCAAGGAATTAATGCCACTATCGCGATTTATCGCCTCAGGTTTATTTTCCTCAAAATTACTTTTTAGTACATAATAACTGGAAACAATCTGCATTATTACAACTTTTCAGAAACTATTCATGACAATTCAGATCTAATATAGTAGTGATGTTACCGGCAAAGTATGAAATGCCGAAATCAAATTGCCTTTCTTGGAACAAAATGTAACTGCTGGCACATTACTAGTATTCAGATTCCAAAAGCTTTGACGCATACTTAATTTCTTTTATTTACAACTTGCCCCCAGTGAAGGGAACTTCTAAACATTTTTGGTACCGAAAATAAAGAACGTAGAATGTTCAATGGGGCACATGATCTCATAAGAGGTCTTTATCCCCTATCTTCGCAAATTGGTTATTGACTTTACTGATTAATTTGCCATGTTAGAATTGAAGTAATAAAGATTGAGAAGAAAATTTTTGAAAAATAAAATTATTAAATAAAAATCTCAGGAATGCAACCTTGAGAATAAATTAAATTGCTGGAGCCTTTGGTTTGTTTGCCTTGTGTTGAGTATGCGGTGTGAAAAAATTAAAAGTGGTAGTATATGCCAGCCGAAAACAGCCTCTAAAGGGATAGGTTTGGGCTCAGCCGTCTTGATAATGGAAGTGCGGCACTTCGCTTAATCGCCGCCGAATACACACATGGGTTGAATGCTTCTTGGAGTGCCTGTTTCCGCAGGGAAGCTTAAACTCCTATCCTGGGAGAACTTTTGGGGAGACTTTGGTTCGGCTTAACCTTAGCCCTTTGCTGCATTTGTGGTCATGAAGATTTAAGAAATAGAGATAAATTAAATACTTGAGAAATTAGAAGTTACTTTAAGTGAAAAATAAAAGTATTAAGTGAGTGGAATATGTCTGTGAATGTGTGTATTTAGTGAAAAGATCTGAGAATGATGGAGAATACTGAGAAAAGTGTCAGCCTCTGTTAGGCGCGGTCGACGTAATCATTAAGAGGTCTCCCCCATCCCCGCTCTCAAAGGACACACTAACATCGCATACTCCGACACAGACAAGGCTGAAACACTAGCGGATTCGCTGTAAAATCAGTTCATATTAAACAACATCACAAATCCACTCGACATTACACACATACGGCTGGTTACTAGATTTTTCAATAACGAAAATAACTTCGATGATCTACCTCTTAACCCCAAACCTTCCGAAATACTAACCCATGTTAAAAATCTGAAAATTAAAAAAGCTCCAGGAAGAGAGGGCATCACTAACAAAATGATTAAAAATTTTAACAAATCTGTAATTTTCCAAATCACTAACATAATTGACAATATGTTAAAAATAGGATATTTTCCTCAAGCCTGGAAAACAGCCTCTGTAATACCGATCCTGAAACCTGGTAAAAATCCAACTCTACGAGATAGTTTTCGTCCAATATCATTATTACCTGTTCTCAGCAAATTAGCTGAGAAAATTATTCGAAACAGGCTATGCCTCCACCTCGACATTCTAATCCCCCAGCGGCACGGCTTCTGCGCTGACCTCTCCACATCACACCAGCTTCTAAGGGTAGTGGAGTACATAAAGACAGGATTTAAAGATCGGAAATCAACTGGCGCTGTTTTCCTGGACATACAAAAAGCTTTGGCACACTGGCCTACTCTACAAACTCATTAAAATCAATACACCACCTCACTTAATCAAAATAATTTCCTCTTATCTCTGTAATAGAACTTTCTCCGTTAGAATAAATAACACCCACTCTACTAACAGATTTATAGAAAGTGGGGTACCACAGGGGAGCCATAACTATACACATTGGATATTTCTGATTAGCAACGTGAGCGTACGCTCGTTATGCCGATCTTGCAAGTTCTAGCAAATGGAACGAGTTTCATCAAATATAATTTGATAAAGAATAAGCGCATGACAGTGACTCTCAACCACTGCACCACAGCACTTTATGTGCCACTAAATTCTTAAAGATTTCCGCCAATTTTTTTTTTAAAATTTAATTATGGTCTGAGAAAATAATAAAATTCTGAACCGAATCATTCGACAGCTTTATAGAAAAAAACTAAGGTTATTGAACTTATATTATCATTCTTTCGTGGATAGATGGAAGTGTATTACAGGTAAGCAAAATTCTTTTAAACTTATTTTATTGCTAGCGGGAAACTAGATTTTTAAATTGTTAAAAGTATATTGGACCCATAATAAAGATGTAGAAGTACTAGCTTATGATGATCACTTTTACAGGATAGAACGGCAACTCAGCAACTGGCCTTGCAATGGTTCACAGCAATGCTATTTAATGAATGAGAAATCTTGCCCCCCCCCCCCCTCCGTGAAATGTTGTGTGCCAGGGAGACATATATTATCTATTTCCTGAATGCGCTTGCTTCTATTGTGAAATTTTTCTCTATTGAGGTATTAAGCGGAATAGAAATAAATCAGCATCAACCAATTTTGATACAGATGAGCTAAACTCTAAAAACACATACGGAAATGTTTCTAATACAGCAATTGCTGCAGGTTTGTCTAAATTAATAGTATAAATAAGAAAGAGTTTAAATCTAGGATAACGATAATTTCGTATTTTGTGAAAAATCACAAGCTTCTGAAGGTTGTTGTCGAGCAACTTATATCACTAGATTTTAAAAAGGAAGCTGTTGTGAAAAAAAGGGTATGTACGAGACCGTTTTAGTTGAGAATTCTCTCACTAGATGGCTGTACCAATCAGCCTAACTTGTGACTCTAATTTAGAGCACAGGAATTCC
Organism: Trichonephila clavata; assembly: GCA_019973975.1. Taxonomy (NCBI): domain Eukaryota; kingdom Metazoa; phylum Arthropoda; class Arachnida; order Araneae; family Nephilidae; genus Trichonephila; species Trichonephila clavata. The sequence continues at coordinate 27,482 of BMAO01010208.1, forward strand.
TAATTATTAATTAATTATAATTTGAAAAATACATAATTAAAATATTATTGATTCATAATGTAATTTAAAACAATGTTTATTAATTTTTTAACTTTATTTGTAATTTATATTTTTGTATTTTTATATATATTATTTACTTGTTTAGTATGTGTTAACTGTAATAAAACTGAGCGTTGTAAAAACGTGGGAATACCACGCACTTCTCCTCTGACCGCTGAACTGGAATGTTTGACTTGAAAGTTTGAGAAATAAACTGTAAAATTGTTTAAAAAAGGTTGTCGCCTGATTGTGATGGAAATTACCAAGTAAACATAAACCTTCGACGAGCGAAATGCTGTCGGCAGTAAAAAAAGACACTTCCGAAATAGAAGACCCTCTTTCTAAAATATCAGCGCTGGAAGCCCAAATAGCCAGCATGAGTGTGCAGCGACACTCTCGCCATCCCCATCGCAGGCGATCAGGTAGAAGCCGATCAGGATCCAAAAACCGTTACGACCCCAACGGAAGACTTTGTTTCTTCCATTATAGATTTGGGAAGAAGTGCCGACCGGAGAAATGTATCCAACATTGCAGCTGGAAGAATCCGGAAAACTAGACTCAGCAGTAGACACCGCGGCGAGTCCGGCTGCTGATGAAGTACTTGGTCGCAAATCCCGTTTATTTGTAACAGACAGGAAAACGGGCTATAAATTCCTGGTGGTTAGTGGAGCCGATGTGTCGATCATCCCCGTGAGCAAATGTCAGTCACAAATTTCTGATTACAAACTGTATGCTGCAAATGGATCAGAAATACCAACTTACGGTATAAAAATGCTAACGTTGGATTTAGGACTCAGACGACCTATCCAGTGGCCATTTGTGATGGCAAAAGTCTCTAAAGGCATCATAGGTGCAGATTTTTTATTAAAATTCAAGCTCCTAATTGATTTGTATAATAAGAAATTAATTGATGGTTTAACTAACCTTTCGATAAGAGGGGAAGTTACTGCCATCGAAAATAATAGTAACTTAAGCACCGTTAACAAAACATCTAAATATTTCGATGTATTAAATTTATATCCCGATTTAACTAAACCTACTTTGATCAATAGAATTGTGAAACATAATGTAGAGCATCACATAGTGACCACTGGCCAACCAGTCTACTCTCGAGCACGACAACTAGCTCCAGATAAATTAAAAATAGCAAAGCAAGAATTCCAGTTCATGCTTGATAACCACATCATCAGGCCTTCTAAATCCCAGTGGGCTAGTCCCTTACATCTGGTTAACAAGAAAGATGGGTCGTTAAGACCATGTGGAGATTATAGAATGCTAAATGTACAAACAGTGCCTGATCGATATCCTATCCCCAGAATTGAAGATTTCCACTATATCTTGAAAGACAAGTGCAATTTTTCAAAAATTGATTTAATGAAAGCGTATTACAGATACCTATAGCAGAAGAAGACAAGCCCAAAACCGCTATCACAACGCCTTTTGGCTTGTATGAATTCAACGTTATGAGTTTTGGACTCAGAAACGTACCATCAACATTTCAACGCTTCATACCAGAGGTGTTAAGAGGAATGGACTTCGTGTTTCCATATTTGGATGATGTTTTAATAGCCTAATTCTCAGAAGAGGAACATAAAGAACACATAAAATTAGTATTCGACAGGTTCCAGCAATATGGCCTGAGAATAAACCTTGCTAAATCTGTAATGGGAGCGGACCAAGTGGAGTATTTGGGATATCTCATCACTTCTGAAGGCTCACGTCCACTTCCCGAAAAAGTAGAAGTAATAACCAACTATAAATTGCCAGACACCATCCATGACCTCCGAACATTTCTAGGAATTGTAAATTTTTATCGACGGTATTTGAAGGATGCAGCCAAAACACAAGCACCTTTACATGACCTGCTAAAAGGAGCCAAGAAAAAAGACAACAGAAAAGTCCCATGGACTGAAAACACTGTTAAAAATCTCGAACAGTGCAAGTCTGAACTTGCGAAAGCTGCTATGCTGTCATTTCCAAAATCTGGAGTGCCATTATCCCTTTGTTGTGATGCATCTGATTTTGCCGTAGGATCAGTACTTCAGCAGTATGTTGAGGATAGCTGGAAGCGAATAGCATTCTATTCTAAAAAGCTGAATGAGACGCAGAAAGTGTATAGTACCTATGATAGAGAATTATTGGGGATATACCCCTTTCTGTGAAACATTTCAAACACTTGCTGGAAGGAAATTAATTTGTTATATATACCGACCACAAGCCTCTGACTTTTGCATTCAAACAAAAAAAAATGAAAAAGCTTCACCAAGACAACAACGACAACTCCAATATATCTCAGAACTTAGTTGTAACATTCAACATATATTGGGTAAAGATAACGTTGATGCAGATGCTTTATCCAGAATTGAATCCATTTCTGAAATCAACTTTGATACAATTGCAGAAGAGCAAATTAAGGATGAAGAGTTGCAACAATTACTGAAAAGCAATTCTTTGAAATTTAAATCTCCCACATTACCATCTGGGGAAAAAACTTTGGTGTGACATCTCAACACAAAAAATTAGGCCTTACATCCCACAAAAATTTAGGTTCCAAATGTTCCAACTAAGTCATGGCTTAGCTCATCCTGGTATCAAATCCACAGTAAAGCTGATGACTGAAAAATATGTCTGGTCAGATATTAAAAAACAAGTTAGAGAATGGGCAAAGGCATGCATTAGATGCCAAAAGTGCAAAGTCAGCAGACATATAAAGTCTAAATTTGGAGAATTCCACCAACCAGATGAAAGGTTTAATGTAGTTCACATAGATATAATTGGACCACTACCACCTTCAGAAAGGATGCTGCATTGCTTAACCTGCATTGGTCGATTCTCTTGCTGGATGGAAGCAATTCTTATACCTGAAATAACAGCGGAATTATAGTTGGGAAAGCATTTTATGAGCATTGGATTTGCAGGTTTGGAGTACCTGCTAAATTGATCACAGATCAAGGTCGACAATTTGAATCGCAACTATTTAGAAGCATTGCTGCTATATGTGGTGCTAAAGTGGTTCACACAACATCTTACCACCCTCAATGTAATGGGAAAGTTGAGCGTTTGCATAGGACCTTGAAAGGTGCTATAAAGGCTCACAACAATATTAGGTGGACAGAGTCATTACCCACAGTGTTGTTAGGCTTAATAGCTGCCATAAGACCTGACATTAGTCACACTATTGCACAAATGGTGTATGGTACTGCTATTAAATTACCTGGTGAATCTTTTGATCCCCCTACCATTAACGTGGACCCTCAAAATTTTGTTACCAAATTACAACAATACATGGAAGAGTTAAAGCCATTGAAATCTCCTAGCAACAGGAAGCAAAACATCTTTGTGCATATAGATTTGAAATCCTGCTCACATGTGTTTGTTCGAATTGATAGAGTGAAAAAAGCACTTGAACACCTTATGAAGGACCATATGCTATAGTAAATATGTGTGAAAAATATTTCACAGTAATAATCAAAGGTAAACCAGTTAATATCTCTGTGGATAGATTGAAACCTGCCTATCTTTTAGCATTGGACAATCAAAATGAACAAAATAATGTTGGACAGGAAAATGACACTTCAAATTTGAAAGAACCTCACTCGCTACCTGATGAAGAACCTACTACCAGCAATTGCAGAAAGATTAAAAAGACTGTAAGATTTAGAGAATGAACAAAAGATTTAAATAACAAATATTATGTATGTAAGTGTTGAAGTTTTAAATTCCTTTCACTTAGTACTATTAAATAGTTATTAAAAATTAACAAATGTATAATCACCATTTAAAAATGCATCTAATTGATAAAAAAAATTTTTTGCCATTCAATACATGTATATATAGCGAAAAAGTTATATAAAACACTTTTAATTTTGTAAATATCCTTAAATGACAATGTATTTTTATTCCTGGATTTTAGAATTGTGAAAATTTACTCCTAATTGGTTATATATGGGATCTTCATTTTAGATTATACGAAATTAAAATAATTATTTTCACACTACTGGTATAACCTTATACCTAAGTAAGTTTGTAAACAAAAAGAATTTGTTGTAAATTCATAACAGCGAGAATCTTAATCAAACAAAACCCTTGTACAATAAAAAGGAGCATGATTTAAAGTGTTTTCATAGATATTCTCACATTCAAATTAATGTATATTATACAAAAGATTAATGTTATGTCAAATAATTATTCATAACTACTGTCGTTTTAATAGACTGTATTTGCTACATTGTCGACAGAAATTTTCTCATTAATATTACAAATTGTGCATCTCATACCTTAAATATGTTAAAGATCAAAGTATTGGAACAAAACTATCTGTTGTTATTTATTAATAATGAACATAAAATTATGTGTCAGGATAGTAATTTTATAGATATATATTAACATCAAGCAATGTATATAAATAAATAGATGTGTTAACATCATATATGTGTATGAATAGATATGGCTTTGCATATAAATTTGTTCAATTGTGGTGTAAATGAATTGTATTAATGTTTAACTAAGTTGTTATTATTATGTGAATTGAAACCTAAGTTTTCTGATATTTTTTTTCTTGTAAATAGGAAAGTTTCAGTGTATTATAAAATTACCCATTATGTATGTAAATATGAAAATTTAGTTTTTATTACACTAATGAATTTGATCTATGCTTCATAATAATTCACAAAATTAATATGTATCATTGCAGAGTAACTAATTATTTTGAATTCTAATGTAAAATTAATGCAATTTTGTTGCTAAAAGTACGGCTACAAATTACTGTTTTGTTTCTAAAATATGTATTGATGATTTCATTTTATATATGTTGGTTAAAGCATCATGCTATATCTTATCATTATTGAATATAATTGGTGTATATGTATAGTATTTTATTTGTGTGTGTATTTTTTTTGTTCCACGTGTATAGTGTACTAAATCTGAAAGTCTTGTGTACTTATTAGGAAGTTGGTAACTTGTAAAAGTATACAGTATTGTTTAAAATGAAATTATTATTTGTTTCTTCTAATATTCCAACGAGTCAAATATTAAAATGTATAGTTTAGAATGACATCCATAAATAAAATAATGTAATGCGTATTCTGCAAGATGTTAAAATATATATTCAGTGTATTTGTGACTTAGAATTTGTGTAAGAAGTATGGATCAATGAGCAATGTCAAAAATGTTATTGTAGAAGTTAAGAAGGAAATTCGAATTTGTTCAATAATTCTTATAGCTGTCTCTGCCATATTATCTTTCTATGTATCGCACTTCGTTACTGGCAAGGGAGTAATGTACGAGACCGTTTTAGTTGAGAATTCTCTCACTAGATGGCTGTACCAATCAGCCTAACTTGTGGCTCTAATTTAGAGCACAGGAATTCCTAATTATTAATTAATTATAATTTGAAAAATAAATAATTAAAATATTATTGATTCATAATGTAATTTAAAACAATGTTTATTAATTTTTTAACTTTATTTGTAATTTATATTTTTGTATTTTTATATATATTATTTACTTGTTTAGTATGTGTTAACTGTAACAAAACTGAGCGTTGTAAAAACGTGGGAATCCCACGCACTTCTCCTCTGACCGCTGAACTGGAATGTTGACTTGAAAGTTTGAGAAATAAACTGTAAAATTGTTTAAAAAAGGTTGTCGCCTGATTGTGATGGAAATTACCAAGTAAACATAAACCTTCGACGAGCGAAATGAATTTAATATTTTTCCCCTATTGGAGTCTTCAAATAAGGAACCGATAGGCAACAATAGGTATGTTACATCTCTTTAAAAAGGGCTAATATGTCACATTTTAAGAGATCAAAAATTGAATGTAATAAACTGCATTAAGTTCGAAATTGTTCTGCGAACTGGTTTGGAAACCAAAGTGTGTAGAAAAGACTTGAGAACATGGTATCAGCTTGTTGAGCGAGTACAAATGCTCAGCCTAAACACAAGTTTGCTCTCTAAAGCTCTTTTGCGAAACCTTACAGTGATTGTACGAAATGGAAATATGAAGAAAACGCGCTTGGGGTAAGTGAGAACTATAGCGGCCACAGGAGTTCAGAAATTATACACCTTGAGTTTCTTAGTTAAATCAGAAAAAAGAATTTTCTCTATTCGGGTGTACTTTAAATAAAACGTCTAAGCATCCATGTTACAAAATTTGTTCAATCACCCCTGATAATCATTAAAGCAATTTTTTTGTTTTGGATCATAACAAATTATTTATAGTGACTTATCTAGCATTAGTAATGTCTCTTGGACAAGGATACAGAAAACTGGGATTTGAAATTTATAATAATTTGAGGGAAGTAATTGAAATACTTTTGCAAGCGGATGAAGCTGAAAATAACTCACTAAAGTAATATTCATTTTACCACCTTAATTAGAGTTTACTGTACCTTCAGTCAATGGAAATAAACCACGTTTTTTCGAAGAAAGTTCATTTCCTCATTGCAGGTTTATTTTCTTACCTCTATTTAGGTTAGAAAATTTTGACTTGGCTCTGTGTTGGGTCAGATATAACAGTTCTTGCGCATTAAGCAATTTTTTATATGTTTAAAATCAGTTTTGGGTTTGGATAGAGTTAAGATCTTACGAATAAATTATGGAAATTTTATGCATTGCTCTACCGGATAGATATTTAAAAAAGTTAAATTCTAGAAAAAAAAGGAGAGAGAGAGAGCAAACGATATATTTGTAGTAATAACAAAAGTTCATAAGGTAAGAAAATCGGCCAAGATCACGGTGTCTATTTCAATCAGCAACTGAAATTTCAAAAAATAGTGATGAAATTAAGTCTTTAAACAATGGTTTGTTTTTACATGATCTTGGGTTTTTAACTCCGCCTTTCATAATCCAGTCCTGTTAAAAGTTAAAACAGCAGTTAAAGTCTGGTCCTGTAGATGTCAAATTAGATTGGGCATTTATGAAGAAAACATCACGAAATGAGACTAGAAAAAAAATCATTTAATGACCGTTATTTCAATAGTTATGAATGATGTGTGTCTTTCCGAGTTGTGGAAACTCGATCCATAAAGATATTAGAGATTTCGTAGAAACAAAGACCAGTCCGAAATACAAGTTATACTAGAAAACTCGAAATACAATGAATAATTTTCAGAAGACTTTTAACTGTAGGTTTCACTAGTAGACAGGAGCCAGCTTTGCCTTGAATTTGGATAGTAAATTGCAGTCCTTCAATAAGAAAATAGCGGTCAATAGGCTTGAGCCCCCTAAATAATAATAGGGTAAAATATTGGATTATTGAGATGAGTGTTCTAGTTTATTGGTTACCAGACAGCATAACTAAAGAAGTTAATGATAATAAAGAGAGTTCAGTTCCTTATCTCCCACATACCCTTTTAAAAAATGTAAAATAAGAGTTGTTTTCAAAACGTCGGCGTGAAATCAATGCCTTACCCTTTATGATCATTGTGTATAGAAAAACCCTTGTTTATGAATTTATCAGTTATGCAAACTATCGTGTATCCTATCGGGAAATGTAAGATAGGGGGTTAAATCTAACATTGAAAAGGCTTTCTTATAGTTATGAGTAAGCGAACAGGATAGAGAATTTTCGAGGCTTATACATGGTATGATGAAGAAAATATGGAATGCATTAAAAGCTGTCGTACCATCATTTAGTTTTTGCAGTGACATCCAGTCCTAGTGTCAGAAGCTACCGTAAAGTGCCGTTTAGATAAAGCTCCTGAAAATCTCGGTACACACACACAATGCTGCTTAAATTATGAGAATATCATTCCATGTTGTCAACTGTATGATTGATTTCGAAATCGAACAGATACAAGCATTCATTGTGGTATCTAATCTTCAGCCCACACACATTTTAATTCAAGATATTGATAGTCAAGCATATCACTAGACCCAAAACTTTCAGGTTGATAGTCGGGATGAAATCGGAAATATATTTTTGAAACTATGGCCCTCTTTAACTTTCGATGCTTGCGACCCAGTATTTAATGATAATTTTCATCGCGCCTCCTCCATATCAAAAAACGTATTGAATTAAAAAATATTATACTTTGACTCTAAAGCTGCAAGTGACTTCAACCTCTTAACTGCTTCCTGCTTATTTAAAACGTCTACCTCAGTCAAGGAGTTAATTGCCCTTGAAGTACACTGGTGTCCAAAAGTTAAGCATACATCGTAAGACGGGAAAAACATGGAGTAAAAATTCGTAAAATTATTCCAAATTTCTTGCGGATATTAATTGGGTGAAGAAGAAACATTGGGTTATGCAAAACCTTTCAGTCGACTACGTCCTGCGCGAAACACTAACGCATATCGGAACGCGGAGAAACCGATTCATGCAGCATATGCAGTTCAGACAAGTTTCTTGCAACTGCTGTGTGAAGGAACGTTGTTAACCATCAAACAAGGTGAATGATGGCACAAAGACGCCAATTGGACATGTTTACGAAAGGAAGAATCGTTGGAATGCTGGAATTCTCACGATCACAAACCGAAGTGTCTCGAATTCTGAATGTGGACTAGTCTGTGATCTCAAGACTGTGGCAGAGGTTTCAAAGAACAGGAAAAGTTACCGAACAACCAGTATCAGGTCGACCAAGAGTCACAACCCCTCGCTAAGACCGATATCTGGTAAAACAGTGCGTGACGTCAGAGGAGCAGTACTTCCAGAGCACTGGGTTCAGCGCTCACAGTCACCACTGGAATAGCAATTTCGAGACAAACTGTTTACAGAAGACTCAATCATGCTGGCCTGTATGCAAGAAGACCAGCAGTTTGCATTCCCCTCACGTCTGCGCATAAACATGCTCGTTTGAACTGGAGTTTGAAACATCAACATTGGAGTGTGGGAGAGTGGGCCAATGTGATGTTCAGTGACGAGTCCCGGTTTAGTCTTGGTAGTGATTCTCGGCGGGTAATGATATGGAGAGAACGCGGAACACGTTTTGAACCAAGAAACATAACGGAAAGACATCATTTTCCATCAAGGGGAGTCATGGTATGGGCAGGCATCGTGATGGACGGCCGCACAGACCTCCATTTCTTTGACACGGGGGCTGTGACTGCTCAAAGATACAGAGACGAAGTTCTTGAGCCTTATGTTCACTTGTTTCGAGGTGCTGTCGGTCCTGACTTCATCTTCATGGATGATAATGCGCCATGTCACCGAGCGGTGCTGATTGATGACTTCCTTGAAACGGAAAACATTCAACGCATGTCGTAGCCTGCGAATTCCCCTGATTTAAATCCTATCGATCATGTATGGGATATGCTCGGGAGACAAATTGCAGCCCTTTCGCGCCCACCAAGCTCCGTTAGAGAACTGAAGAGAGCTCTCCAAGAAGCTTGGAACATTTGAGCCCACAACTCATTCATCATCTCATAGCAAGTATGGTAAATCGCTGTGCAGCGTGCCTGGCTGTCAGAGGTGATCACTCGCCTTATTAATCTGCAGCATCAGTATTTTATTTAATGTTTTCTTTCATCTTTTCTTTAAAGTGTGAATTCTTGCTATGCTCAGTTTTCTTTCAGACTGCTACTTTGGATAGTAAAATTAATTATTATCATTCTTTTGATTTGCTTCCTTATTTTATGACCATTTTACACTCCGCACATCACGTTTCCCGCCACTCTGATTAACAGTTCCTTCTTTATTCACATAATTATCAATTATGCTTAACTTATGGACACCAGTGTATATATATTTATTTCCAAAGATTCATGTTTTCTCTGTACCGCTATCCATAAAATTATTCCTTCTTTGTAATGCAACAAAGGGACCATGAACATGTTTGCGAAAGATTTACTTATTTCAGAGGTTTTGCTCTTATTTACCCCCCCCCCCAAACATCACATACCTGTATCTACGTGGAAAACGGTGTTATTGGGAGAAGTCATGCAACTTTTAATCGGCAGTTAAGGGAATCATACACCGTACAATTTATAAAGATAAATTTTCATTTTTGTATATAATTTTACATATGACAAGCCCATGGTGTCACTGGTAATTCTTAACTTAGTATTGTTAAATTAATTCTAAATGTATCAGTACTGCACAATCCTTTTTATAAGTGTATTATATCAGTATAAATGTGTATTTTGTATAATAATAATTTTTTTAAATTTCTTGTTTTCGACTTTTCAAAATGCTTGCGCCCTTCTAATAGAATTATCACGCTCCCCTAGGAGTCGAAAGCCCTACATTTTGAGAAACGCTGACCTATTATTTTAATTTGGAATCTCAAATATGATTCCTTATCATGCAACATTAAGTATGAGAAATTTGATGGTAAGGCTACAAGTAAGAGACCAATGTTATCTGCAGCTGATCATATTTTTTGTCCGAATGAATTTACAGCACCTGTGACCTTAAAACCAAAAGTAATTCGACAAGAACGCATAAACTAAAATAAAAAGAACATCTCCCAGAAACTCTCTTGGATGAAATTCAAAAAATGTGGTTTAATCAGCTACCTATACTTATAAAATAACTTCATGTTTATATTTAAATTCCGATGGAATTGCATGGATATCTTTGAATGTGTCTTGTGACGTAAGTAAAAAAACATATTATTTGTGTGTTTTTTTAGAACAGTATATGTTTAGAATATTTTCGTTACAGTAATACAAACGTAAGCTCTAGTTTTTCCTTCGAATGACTTAACTATTCCTCAATGAGAACTTACGTCATCCTACAATGGCGCCAAGCTAGTTGCATCTGGGCTGCGCGATTTAAATTAACCATGTGTGCGTGTCTCACATTTGACATATTCAATAATGACTTTGGTTCGAATGCAACCTGATATCAAATGTTTTGGTTCCTGAGGATTCAAAAAAACTTTCCGATGTTACTGAAAGGGATCACGTGCATTCGAATAAGAACTTTACTGACTTGCACGTTGAACACCTCCTACACAACATGGTAGGTGAATTGTGGCTCCATTAGAAAATAACCTGAAGGAAAATTTATGGTTACCTGAAAGAATAGTTGAGCTTATTCCAGGAAAAGTAGTTTGAAGAAAAACTAAGAAATTGTTCCAGACGAGTGCAAATACTGTACAATTTAGAACAACAATAACTACAATTTCATTTACCCCCCTCCCCCTCCGGAAAAAAAAAGAGACCGATTCTGTTGTTCGTACTAGATGAAACAGAAAAATAATTCTTCCTGAAGTTGTTCTTAAAATTAAAGAACATTTATATTTTTCTTTTGCAGAAATTCCTATTTTGTTTTATTCTGGCACCAGTAATACCAATTTTATTTTAATAGTACATGTGTTTATTAACAACGTTAAAAATATCAACAAACTCTGTGTGGTTCTGCTCTGAAAACTAAGCGGAAAAAAATAATCTCATGTTAGAAGGACAAAAATTTCCTTCCTTTCTCTTTCATTCGGCTTAAATTGTCATATCCCCAACATTTTACTTCGAAACAAGATATCAATCATTGGCAAGGCCTAGTAATTTTAGCGCATTTTTCACGTGTTGTATTTTACAATACTACTACTAATAAACTTTTTTACTAACAGAAAGTAGTACTATACTTAAAAAAAAAAATTTAATTTGAGAAAAAAATTTTAAAAAAAATAATTTAAATTATTAAATTTAAATATGATTCGGATCATCTAGGGCACAATTGCGACCAAATGCCGAAAACCCGAGGTCAATCGGTTAATTATTGGCTGAGAAAAAGGTACGAGAAAATATGAAACGAAGACGAAACGAAAATTAGATGGTTCGGGTTCCAGCAATAAATGCTTATACCCAGTATCCCTGAAGATAGGGTGAAAAAGAACAACCATTAGACGAGTGACGCCTCCCGGAGGGAGGCAAATTGAGAGAGGTAAAGCCGTCCGAAGAAACCCTTTCGGGTCAATACGTGGAGGGGGCAGAGGGTGGAGGAAGAAGCATCGACGGGTGAAAAAACGCCGAATCACTCCTGCAGCCGCAGGGAGGGAAATGGTGACGTCAGCATTTTTCATCTGACCCAGTTTTAAAAGATAGTAGCGGAAGCGTGTGTTGTAGTTCAATGTGTAAATTACGTATTTTTGTTGAGTTATGGGGGCTTAAGGGGAATTTCCCACTTAGAAGACTTGTATGCAAAGTTAACTTTAGAATGAGGATAAGTGAATAATGTTTGTGCTTTAATTAAAAGTTGTCATGATTTTCAATACTTCTAAAAATATTTCTAGACAGTTTAGTGATGTAGTTATCAATCGGCTCCATATGTAAGTCGTTATGTATGACAGAATTCCTAACGTACTAAGGTGCGTTAGTAATGATTCTCAGTATTTTATTTTGAATAATTTGGATCCGTTTAGTATGGGTCGGTGCCGCCGCGCCCCAGATGGGGCAAGCGTATGTTATCACTGGGCGCAAAATACGCTTGTATAGGATGACTTTATTTTCTAGGGAGAGTGGTGACCTTCTCCCAATAAGGGATATGGCCAGAGCAATTCTTCCCCAGAATTTCTCGGATAGATAATCTATATATGGTTTGTAAGTTAGTCGATTATCTAAGTATAGTCCCAGGTAACGCACAACCGAGACCCATTGAATGTTGTTTTCAAAGAGTGTGAGTTCAGTCTGTGGGGCGATAACGCCCCATTTCCTGAATACAATAGCCTGTGATTTATCTACATTTATAGCTATCCTCCAGTCTGTAAGCCAATTCTCGAGTATGTCGAGGTAATGTTGCATGTTTTTAATTGTGTAACTGAGTTTTACGCCCTGGGTCAATGCCGCAGAGTCGTCTGCGAATAAGCATGTACTCACGGTGGGGTGATCGGGAAAATCATGTGTGTATAAGTTGTATAAATATGGACTTAATACAGAACCCTGAGGGACGCCTGAAAGGCAATTCCCGATGTCTGAAAAAGTGCTATTTACACGAACTCTGAAGGTTCGATTGTGCAAATAGTTGTGTAACATTTTAATTAAAAAGTCAGGGAACTGAAGTTTAATTAATTTGTAAGTGAGGCCATCATGCCACATCTTGTCGAATGCTCTTTTAACATCCAAGAAAACACCGACAGTGTAGAACTTATTTAAAAAACCCTCATTTATAATATTCGTTACTCTAATGAGTTGATGTAGAGTGGAGTGGCCCTCCCGGAAACCGCATTGTTCCGGGGGAATGCAATCTATGGCTTTGCAGTGATTTTTTATTCTATTTAAGATTACTCTTTCGAATACCTTAGCAGTGCAATTTAATAAAGAAATTGGTCTGAAGCCTTGTGGGAATTTGTGATTTTGCCCTAATTTAGGCAGCATGACTACATTAGCTATTTTCCACTGTGTAGGAAAGTGACACTTAATGAGGCATTTGTTGTAAATTTTAGTTAAGTGTGTAATGGCTTTAATAGGAAGATATTTTAATGCTATATTAGGAATTTGATCAGGGCCTGCTGACTTCCTATTAGCAAGTTTTTTAATTATGCCTCGAACTTCGGTGGGGGAAGTGAGGTGTGGTGTTACGTTTGGGAAGTTGTCGAAATAGTGATTCACTAAATTTTCGACTTCTTCAATCTTGTCGTCACTGTAGGGTTCAATGTTTTCCTGAAAAGTGACTTCCAAGGTGTCTTTAAAAGCCTCCGCTTTTTCGAAATCAGAATAAGCTAACCCACTCGGACCATGGAGAGGTGGGATAGGAGTGAATTTTTTAGTAATTCGCTTGTGCAAATTGTAAAGAGAATTATCTTCTGTATTTAAAGTTAATAGAAAATTTTTCCAGGTCCTGTTTTTGTGTTCGTTGATTTCTATCTTAATCTGTCTATTGAGAGCATTTACTTCCCTTTTATAGGGTGGGTATCTCGTGTTGTTCCAAAGTTTCCTGAATCTATTTTTAGCTTTAATTAGCTCTCGAATGTTAATAGGAAGGCGGAGGTGTGTAGTTTTAATTAATCTAGTGGAAGTGGAAGTGTGAATAGCATTTGAGACCATACTGCTGAAATTTTGCACGGCTTGGTCCAAATCATCTATCGCAGGATTGCCTGACATGTTATGGTGAAGAATTTCTTGATACTTAATCCAGTTAGTAGATTTAAGTGTTTGAAGTATTGGTGGTAAATGACAGTTAGTAACGAAATCGAAAATAACTGGATTGTGGTCACTGCTAAGTTCATTAATAGTAAACACGTTAGAGTGTGAGAAATTAACTGCAAAGCCTATGTCTAATACAGTGTTTGGAGCATTATGATTGAAATGTGTTGGAGTGTCGGGTGCGATAATATCAATAGACGAGCCGGCGGCCCAAGAGCTAAGAATATTACCATTGGTATTGCATCTACCAGGGTTCCAACTCGAGTGTTTAGCGTTAAAATCGCCGAAGAGAAAGGCCTTGTTGTTATGATTGAGGATTGCATTAAGTTCAGTAACATTAATGGAGCCGTGTGGAGGTTTGTAAATACACGCCATAGTAATAGTCGTGTTGTTTCCTAATTTGATGAAAACCGTTGTATTTTCGAAAGTTTGAGTGGATTCTAAAATGGCGTGGTGCTTGATAGAATTTTTAACTAAGATGGCGGTTCCCCCCTCCCCCTCTGTGTGTTGTGCGGTCACTTCTATGACAAGTGTAATTTGGAATGCGGAACCGGTCCGGAGGACGAAGGTGTGTTTCTTGGATCCCGATTACGTCGGGGTTATGGAAAATTATGCTTTCCTTTAATTCATCAATATGTTTATTTATTCCATTTGCATTCCAACTAAAAACCCTGAGAGTACTAAAATTTAACGCGCTGAATGTTAATTATTATTAGTGTTGTTTTGTAGGGCTGCTAGAATCTGTCCCCACTGTGTCATCATAAGTGCCATTTGTTGCATGACAGTATTGGCATCTAATGTGTTGGGTTTAACTGCGGGCGCAACAGTCGAAGCATATGTCTCCTGTTGTGGCTGGACTTTTTTCTGCTGCTGCGGTGTGGCTTTCTGCGAGCGCGCCTTGGCTTTCTCCGCCCAGATGTTGTTGTTGGGTTGAGTTTTGGGTGGTGGTCTGTTGATTGGGTTTTTGGGGCATCCTGAATAATAAACGAAGACGAGGACGAAATTTGCGTCCCAATAGTGCTTTTTTTACACTACGTGAAAAACGCGCTAAAAATAGCCAGGGTTTTCAAGCTGTGATTATTTAGGAATAAGCATAAGATTCAAACTGCAAGCAGTATTGAAATGTTGTCCTGCTTCGTGATAACTAAGCCCTCTTAACACTTAGCTTTTACTGTTCCAAATGTATTGTGGGATGTTAAATTACATGTGTTTTAAACTCTAATTAAATTACATTTAATTGGAAGTTATATATAAATAAAAGATTATTTAAGAAAGTGGTAAATAACCGAAACTATTTTATAGAAACTTCTTTGTTTTATTGGAGTAAGTGCTGTGTAAGTAAGTGTGCGATCGCAGATATGGAATATATATCTTTTTCCAATTTAAAAGTTAGTTCTATAAAATTTTAAAGATGTAACTCTGGAGTTGTGAAGTTGAATCCTACAATGAAAGAATTCATTGGTCCCAATTTGAAATCAAAATAATCTCTCCAGATAGCACAAGAAAAAACTAATTACAAGTAGCGCTCCTTTAAAATTCATAATATTCCAGCCTTTCCCTAAATGAATTTTGACTCCTCTTTTTGAAAAAAATTCAAGCATTTGGGCACTACTGCGTTGTGAAATCGATTAAAAACGAAAAGATTTGTGTACGATGTTAATATTAAATATATCTTGAATTCAGCAAAACATAGGCATTCTGTTCACATCTTATAAGAAAACAACACAAATAAGCATTTTCAACTGAGCATTTGAATTTAAATAAAATAATTTATACATTTGAGCACATTTTTCAGATTTCATTCATGCCGATGGTGCTCCTAGTGGTAAAAAGTGGTGCGTGGAATGCCACGCGATAGAAGTGAAACTGCTTTAGCGACGTTGGTCGTAAGTGCAGAGAAATACATCTAAATATATTAAACTGCTGGGGGAACTTATTAAATTCAAATAAAATTCAAAACTCATAGGCAACCGTAAGCGAATCCCGAACTCTCAATCGCATAATTATCATTGCCATATAAAGCAAATGCTGTGGGTCACTCCACGACGATCAACACGTCTGAATTCACTCGTGGCCATCATGAATGGTGTAACTCTAACTCCTTCCCTGAAGTTTCTAAAATGACCCAATTACTGGAAAAGAGAGCTCCTCAGCATGTTCATCAAATAGCAAGCTTCTTGGTACATTCGCTTCTCCAGGAGCCAATACGAAGAAATTTCTCTTCATTCCCCATAACAACGTCTGTTGCTGGGCTGTAAGACTCTCTTCATAGTTATATTTTCACTGATTTCATCTTGAAGAACTTGAGAAGCACCCTATTTGAAATTGAAGAAACTATCATCGATTGTAACATCATACATTCTGTTCAGTGGAGTAGCTACTAAATATCGCCACCATGTTTTAAAGTTTCTTTTAGTACCAAAGCCCTCAGATAACTAGTTCTGTGAATTTTCCTCCGTTTGGTGTGAACATTGACATAGTAATCATCATCAACATTCCGTGGCAGTCGATTGACCATTGTACTGACGGATATTCCAAACTGACCGTGTACATGTCTCAATCACCTAATTTGCATGAAAGGTATTCTTGGAGAAATGAGTCTTTCTGATACCATATCCAAAGTAGGAAGATGTGCTGGAATTTCTGGGTATAATAAACCATTATATTTTGATAAATTTGGTATACTTTTCCTAATTAAACTTTGTCGGCAACTGTAGCATCCTTTAACGTCTTCTAAATTAATTCCCTGTAAAATATTTTGTAAAATATTTTTATGCTCAGCAACAGGCCCGTTCTCAAATCATCTCTAAACCATATAATCTATCACAAATCGAACACCCGTAATCGAAAGGATTATCAACGAATCGCTTTTGGAAATCTTTGTGAGCATTTTTATGGGAATAATAGTCTTTGTAACGTAAGATAGAATTTATTATCGATTCACATGCATCAGTTCCAACACGTATTAGACTTGTTGAGGGCTCTGTACTTGTTGACTGCACAGGGTGGTTCACAAAGGCCGTATTAATCAGTGCTGGCATTAGATGAGTCTCAATAGCATTCCCATCGTCAGTCATTAAACTCGGCATTAAAAGAATATTTTGCAATGTTTTTTTCCGTGCTCCATATTCTCTCATGTGGTCTGGTCGAGATTTGGCAGAAGCGCTTGATGAATTTGCACTATTTTTCTGTTTTTTATCACTTTTTCGACTGGACTTTCTGTTAGTTTTTCTTTTCTTTTTCTTTCATGAAACTCTTTGTGCATTTGATTTAGGCATTCTGATTAGAATCAATAATAATTCAACGCAAATGAAAATTAAAAAAAAACAAATTAGCTGCCGAAAACATCATTATGTGGCCAACAATCTAAGGAAATATTTTTAAAAGGCACGCTTTTGCTGCAAGAGCTATTTTGTATACACCGGAACGCAAACATTGCAACACATATAACCGTTGACAAATGTCTCCTGGTCTGGTGAGAAAGGGGGGGGAGTCGAATGATTGGAAAGGCGGGCAATCATCCAACTTTTTCACGGATATGACGCAAGTCACAGAGTCCCCCCCCCCCACAGCCCCATCGAGCAAAACGAATCTGAAACCCAACCACATGAAGAACGAATGTAGAAAGGTTGCAATTTCTTCGTTTCTACTGAAACGAATCCCCCCCCCCCACCACCACCAACTCCTGATGCTTTTTTTAGCAAAGGCGCGAACCCCTCTCTTTTTTATTGCGACGATTTGGGGGAGATGGCGGGGCAAATCCCTACTTTCGTTCGTTTTCTCCTTGTTACATAAAACTGGGCAAATTTCCCATTCACTCCGTGAGCATAAAAGTTTCACTTCAAAACAAAGCCACCAGAGTCGCTGACATCGTGAAGGACAGGAAAATTTCCATCCCATAAAACATGAATAATTTTGAGTAACATTTTGTGACTCCAGAGTCACGTTTTGTAGTAGTTTCGAAAATGCTATTTTCAAAGTATGACGTAAGGATTAAAGTGATGTCATGTGCTCCGGTCGCGGATTGGTACCTGATTACATCAAAAAATGATGTCATTTGTGGAATTATATATAGAGAGAGAAAGTGTATATATGTCATCTCTCTCTTTAAAACTGTTCCCTTTTTGTGTGTCTCTGTATTGTGCTCTTAATAAAGATTTTTGTTCCAATAACCGTTCTTAAGATTTCTTTGCAGAACCTCAGTTAAAATAAGATACAGTTCAACTGCAGTTACACATTCAGCTCAAACTTCACATAGAAATAGATTTTGAAAGGTTGTCTATCGCAATAATTAGGGCGCACTGCTCATTTATACCTCTACCCGTTCCATTTGCAGGAACTTACTTTACAAACAGTTTGGTTAAAATGAAAGTGTTGCCTAATTGGTGAAACGAAAATTAGATGTGTCGGGTTCCAGCAAATATTGCTTATACCCAGTACCCCTGAAGATAGGGTGCAAAAGAACAACCATTAGACGAGTGACGCCTCCCGCAAGGGAGGCAAATTGAATGAGTTAATATGAAAGTTTGCATTTGGTATTCATATGTATGTATATTAAAAAATTAATTGTTTAAAAAAGTGGTAATAACATAAACAATTCTTTTTTATTTAAAACTTTTTTTATGTACTTCCTGTGTGGATCTCGGATATCCGGATTCTTTTTCAAATTTAAAGATCTATTCTATTAAATTTTAAAGTTGTAACTGTGAAGCAGTAAAGTTGAATCCTACACTGAAAGAGTTCATTGGTCCAAAGTTGAAATCGAAATAATCTCTCCTAGATAGCACACAAAATAAGTGTATGCTCCTTTTAAATTTATAATATTCCAGCCTTTCCCTAAATGAATTATGAGTTTCCTTTTTGAAAGAAATTCAAGCACTTGGGCACTACTCAGTTGTGAAATCGATAAAAAATGAAACGATGTGTGTACAATGTGAATTATTAAATACATCCTGAAGTTAGAAAACATTGGCATTCTGCTAACATCTTGTATGAAAACTACACAATTAAGCATTTCTAACTGAGCATTTGAATTTAAATAAAATAATTTTGTACAATTGAGCACATTTTCCAGAATTGATTGATGCCGAAGAGCACCTAGTGGTAGGAAAATTCTGTTAAAAATAACCAAACCACCAGGAGACGCTTAAATCGTTGAGGGACAGGAAAATTTCCATCCCATAAAACATCAAAAATTTTGACTCCAGAGTCACGTTTTGTAGTAGTTTCAAAAATGCTATATTTCCAAACTATGACGTAAGGATTAAAGTGATGTCATGTGCTCCGGTCGCGGATTGGTACCTGATTACATCAAAAAATGATGTCATATGTAGAATTATATATAGAGAGAGAGAGAGTGTATATATGTCATCTCTCTCTTTAAAACTGTTCAGTTTTTGTGTGTGTCTCTGTATTGTGCTCTTAATAAAGATTTTTGTTCCAATAACCGTTAAGATTTCTTTGTAGATCCTGAGTTAAAATAAGATACAGTTCTGCTTCAGTTACACATTCAGCTTAAGCTTCACATAGAAATAGATTTTGAAAGATTGTCTAATAGTTTGTTGTTGAAAGGTATCACAATACTTAGGGTGCACTGCTCATTTATACCTCTACCCGTTCCATTTGCAGGAACTTACTTTACAAACAGTTTGGTTAATATGAAAGTTTGCATTTGGCATTCATATGATATGTATATTAAAAAAATTAATTTTTTAAAAAAGTGGTAATTGACATAAACAATTCTTTTTTATTTAAAAACTTTTTTTATGTACATCCTGTGCGGATCTCAGATATCCGGATTCTTTTTCAAATTTAAAGGTCTATTCTATTAAATTTTAAAGTTGTAACTGTGAAGCAGTAAAGTTGAATCCTACACTGAAAGAGTTCATTGGTCCAAAGTTGAAATCAAAATAATCTCTCCTAGATAGCACACAAAATAAGTGTATGCTTCTTTTAAATTTATAATATTCCAGCCTTTCCCTAAATGAATTATGAGTTTCCTTTTTGAAAGAAATTCAAGCACTTGGGCACTACTCAGTTGTGAAATCGATAAAAAATGAAACGATGTGTGTACAATGTGAATTATTAAATACATCCTGAAGTTAGAAAACATTGGCATTCTGCTAACATCTTGTATGAAAACTACACAATTAAGCATTTCTAACAGAGCATTTGAATTTAAATAAAATAAATTTTATACAATTGAGCACATTTTCCAGAATTGATTGATGCCGAAGAGCACCTAGTGGTACGAAAATTCTGTTAAAAATAACCAAACCACCAGGAGACGCTTAAATCGTTGAGGGACAGGAAAATTTCCATCCCATAAAACATGAAAAATTGGGAGCAACATTTTGTGATTCCGGGGTCACATTTAGTAGTAGTTTCAAAAACTGCTATTTTTTTTTTTTTTGCTTGCAGTAACACAGTTTTGTTTCATTGTTCAACAATTATTATATTTCTTCAAAATTATTTCAAAAACTATAGTTCTGAACTTTTTTTAATGAAATATTTTTTTCAATCATTTAAAAAAAAATCACGTTTTTTAAAATTTTTTTTTTATGGCTGAAGTATTTTAATTTGTTTTCCTTTCTAAATATCTTTTTATATTGAAGAAATTTCCAAATTCTTTTTCCCATTATTGTGACATCATTAAGAAATTTAAAATATATTTTCTCGAAAAGGTAGTGACTGTGGAGGTTGTGTTAAACACATCTAGTGTGATGATAAGTATAATTTACGAATCTGTACTAATATTATTCTTATGACTCCCCCCCTGCAGTTAAAGAGGAAGTGAAGGAGATTCGTTCTCGGTACCTTCCGTAAGCACATGACTAACCCCAAGACCAAAAGATCACTTCAGTCCAGAGGCAGTTAGTGGCTTATACGGATCCCACCACTACACACTCCCCTACCAGTGAGTCGGTAAGCTAAACGTACGATATCGTTGTTATGGCAAGCTTGTGAGTTGTCGCGTTATTAGGTGTGACGGCATGTTAGTTGCATCTTTCGTTTGAGATGGCTTGTCGGTTGAGTCATTCGTGTAAGAAGGCTTGTTGATTGCGTCATGTGGGAGACGGCATTTTTTGTTGGATGCATCAGATGGCATGTTTGCATTTGTTGAGGATACATGGCGTTACGAATGCTGAACGAAAGTTGCATTTGTTCAAAGTCCCGAGTGTAACCAATTAAGGAGATTCCTTCTCGGTACTTTCCATTCCGAAAGCACATGACTTACACCAAGACCAAAATGATCACATCAGCCCAGAAGCAGTTTGTAAATATATGGATGGTTGAGGAAGTTCAATGCCCTTTGTGGTTATTTGGCACGAAACATTTTTGTATTTCATATATTAGAAAGCTTTTATACTAGATGTGTTACTATCATATATTCACAATTGATATTACAATTAGAATTTAACTATGGATGACTGTATCGCGTCTATAAGGTCGCGGATTGAGACATCGAACAATTTGCCAATATATTAAAATCAATTATTTTATAAATCTTTCAATTTACTATCAAGAAATGTCAACAAAAAAAAAAGAAGTGGTCAACTTTATCCCTATCTTTAACATCTATAACAAATAATTAAATCAATTATTCTTTCTTACGATCCGATGTAACAGCACTAGTCCAAGGTTGACCGGTATAACTTGATAATTCGGACTAAGATCCTCTTCCTGAACTCCGAGGACTTCAGATAGTGACTTTGATAATCCACCTTCATCGGCAGCCAACGACCTCCTACTACACTCACTACGTTAGAGTATAAATAGCACTCAAATTAGCATAAATCAAGGTTTTTCCAAGGGAAGCGATTTCCTAAGCAAGCAACATTTAAAAAATATTTTTCTCCATAGGATTAATGAAAGTCGCAGATAGGACCCGTTACAAATGTAGTTCCTTTAAATGTGTTGAATGCGATAAGACCAGGGGAGCATACAAGGAGGGTGAGCACGGATCCTGACCTCCCATTTATAGACGATGTTTTTTTATAGATAGTAATCCTATATATATAGTACGTTAAATCTATAACTAAGCCATTGTTATTAACAATTTATTTTATTAATGCTTATCATTAAGTCAATAATTTATTTGTTACTTTTTTTGGTTTCAAAATCTAAATAATATGTTGGGCAACGTATTCAGGCAAATTATGAGAACGGTAAACTTTCCACCCTGGATCCCTTCTCCGTCACCTTAAAAAAGTCTTATTTGCTCCACTGGAAACCTTCTTTCAGTATCAATTTTACATCGACAAACCAGACTTGAGCACAAAGCAAGGAAAAAAGTGAGATAAGAGGTAAAGAATTAGGAAAGATAAAGCGAATAAATAGATAAAATGTAAGGTATGCTATGAAGAAATTATGCAATAAAACAAATAAATAAAAAAGAAAACGAATATATTACACAGAAGATTTCAAGATATTAGAACAAGGTATTGAAAAGCAATCTACTACCTTGTATTTTAAGAATACTGGAAGCAAATCAAACAGAATGGATTCAAAGTAACATACTTTCATTGTAATCGCATTGTTTTTAATAATGCAAAGGGTTATAAGAAGAGAAATTGGAATATTGCAACTGTAACAAGATGTTCAAAGGTGAAAGTACATGAAAATGTTGAAATTAAAGTTTCAGTGTGGAATTCATAAAAATCCAAGTAGAACATGGAATATAGATTTGGGACAAATAAAATTTCAAGCCAAGAGGAAACAAAGATATAGCATGAAAATTACGAATTAAACTTCCAATCGAAGCTATTTTACATGAGATTAAAAATTCTGTCCATAAGAAACTGGAAAAGAAAGAGAGAGATTCATTCGATAACACGAAAAGATTTACAAAATATAAAAGTACGATACCATATGATTTGTAAAGGTATTTTGGATTCAAAAGATGTAGAGAGTGTTGTCAAGTGGGCAATTAACAGATAACATTTGCACAGCTATATTCATACATTTCTCCAAAAGTTTTGATGACACATGGTCTTTTTTTTAATGCTTGGAAGACAGTTTTTTATATTCCTAAAAAAAAAATGTTGTGCACGTGGCAAGTGTATAGAACTTGGAGGCATAACATATTTAGATTAATAATGTAGAAGGAAATTCATGTCGAAGCATACAAGATTGTTGGAAGCTTATTAATAGAAACATATGTGTAGCAGCCTTTAATATTATCTTTTAAGAAAATGTTTGAGAAAAAGAATGCTATAAAAGATTTAAAGATATTTTAAATACCTGTACAGTAAATGATCATAGGCATATTGTAGTAGGATGTGGTATGGAATCAATACTAATATGCTTATTGAACATTATACAGGTCAATAAAGTATGTATATCTCCAATGAATAAAAGTCCAGCAGCTAGATAAAGCTTTATTTAGATTGATGAAATTTCTAAGAGATGGAATATTCAATTGACGTACACTAGAACGTCGTTTATCCTAACGTTTATTATCTGGAGTGTCAAATATATCCGTACCAAAGTCTGGATCCTCTTTCGAACAGTACAATGTTCAACATTAGTTTCCTGAGAGGTTAAAAATGACGGGAAAACCCAAGTGAGCGATATTTGGGGAATTTCAGCTGTGTGATTTGGTAAACAACTGCGCGAAATATTAGGCCAGTTTGTTCCAAGTGAGGGGCTGTATACGTGCTCTTTTGTTGAATTTTGTTGATGTAGAGACCTGGATGGCATACGATGCAGAAGACTGCGGATTTTTAATGCTAAATGATGACGAGATTGTGACTTCCGCGCAAGAAGAATCTGACCCTGTCGACGATGAAACGGATGAAGACTAGGAAATCAACAACGAAGCGTTACAGACAGTTATGGAGTGGTAAGAACAACAATCACAGAGTACTGTCCTACTCAACTACTGCTGCTGAAGAGAATCAGAGGCCTTCATTGAAAAAACGAAGGTGTACAATGGTACAGGGTAACATAAGTGATTATTTTCTACAATCAAAGTAAAATTGCAACATTTTGCACCTATTTTGCTCTCTCTTCAAGCACGTTTCCCGCAAATGATGATGTTCAATATTTGTATATCGTCCAGTATCATGTATTGCATGGATTGCATTCGGTTTTCGATTATCCGAAAAATTGCGTACGGTGTCCGGTCCCAATTGATTCGGATAAACGACGTTCTACTGTATTTGTTTGGAAGAAGGTAAGATATCATTTTGAAAATTATTCAACTGAGGAAAAGGCATAGAGTTGTGCTAAGTTTAACAACTTATGCATTCAAATGATGGATTGGTTATGTCTACCAAAGGAAACAAAACATTTTATATTAAAGATTGTTACATGTTTCAAAAAACGAATTTTAATGTGTTGCCAATCGACAACTGATTACATAATTTCACTTACGCATGAACTGATAATGCAATTCAGTGGAGTAAGTGCGAACACATCTATTTTATTTGTAGCTGACATTTAAACGAAGTCAATAGTGCTATTTCAGGATATGAAAGATTTTTAATGCATTCTATTATAATGGATGATGAAATACTTATTCGCGAAGATAAAATTTTTTTAAAAAAAAGAGCAGCACAAGTGGATTATTTGAGTGCCACATGTACAAGAAAGGAAATATCTAAGGAAATTTTTTAAAAAGAACATCATTACGTGGAACTGATCAATGAATTAATAAATACATTTCAGTAGAACGTTATGACAATGTTTTAAGTATTTAAGAATTGCAGTTACTGGTTTTACTCGAATCTAAGCCGCACTTTTTCCCAACATTAAAGCTACAGAAAATCGTTTGCGGCATAGAATTGTATTTTAAAAAATTGTGTTGGATGGTGCAACTAGTGTAAAAATAATTTTGTTCCTGTTTTTTTGTTGTTGTTGTTGTTAATTCCTCTATTTTTCATTTTCCACAAAGACATTGAAAATTTAGAATGCAGTTTAGATTCTAGAAAATAGGGTAATTCACCACAGTTATTCTACAAAGCAAATTGAGAAATTGTACCGAGAAACTTGAATATGAATCCCCATAATAAAAAAAAGTAGAAGCATACAGGTATATTTCAACAACAAAAAAAAACAGAACCAAACTATTTTGGAGAATCTGGTTCTGACTGCAGATTTGCCAAATTCTAAACTTTATCGCCAAAATTTTTGGCTTCAATTTTCCCCCCAAAATAAGAGGTCCTTGATAAAATCCAACTTAGTTCAACAGATGCTTTTATGCTGGCATTAAAAAAGTATGCTTCCGATGGATCTGTTAATTGTCCTGCCAAAAATGAGTAAATAAAGTTTTTTTTTATATGGGAACATATTTTCTGTTTTACTGTACATGATAGATGGCGCATTGATAGCTGGACAGAAGATATAAACATTTTTGATTGTATCAAAACATAATTTGATTGATCTCGTCGCTCCTGTAACTTGTTAAAGAGAAAATGCCCTAAAAAAAGACAAAGAAACTGCACGCCTACTCTTTAATAATTGACCTAATCAGGTGCCGAATTCAATCTAGATGGTATGTTGACCCTCTGCCATTTATAATTTCTCTTCTGTTTCCTCACGTGCAACTCAAATATTTAATGAAAAACTGTCGAGTTTATATGTATTAAAATGTGGTGTTCACATAATAAGTAAAGAATATATGAAAAAAAAATATAATCGCTTAGGTATTTTCAATATCATCGTTTGGTGCTTATTTATAATGTCGATTAGTATTTGGAAAAAAAAAATATAGAAATGTTATGAAAGATTTTACACACACACCACACAAATATACATTTTCAATACTCTAAAATGTTATTAATACAGTTATTTTTTTCATTGCTATAAATCCACCAATAAAGTTTATTCGTCATATGCTGAATTTTTCTTTTTATTTGAAAGTCTGCTAAGGCTTTGAAGACTACGTAATATTTCACTTTAAGCTGTGAAGCTGATTTTCCGTGAAGCTAAGGTTAAGTTGAATGGATCCGTGAAACTGTAACTGAAGCAGAGCAATCATGACGAGGCGAAAGCAGTAGCGTCCCATACAACTTGAAAAACCTTAAGAGAGTGCCTCTTCTCTGCAAAATGCTGACAGACACGCGAACTTACCCCTTCGCAACACCGTAATGAACGGACAAGAAGGCAACTGCTCCATGGAGCAGGCGAACGGAGATGACATCTCCGACCCCAGCGATCCACCGGCGGATACTACTTCCCTGCCTCCACACGTGCACTGCGCACGTATTCGAACCCTACAAAGGTCAATAAGACAAGCCGAATCCAATAGACGCTTTCAACAAGAGCTGATCGAAGTAGAAACTTTCGATCCACGTGACACTGATGCAGCACAGTTGCAGTCACACATCCAAGCCAAAGGGGCGGTGGAGCTCGACCACAACATGAAGATGGCTGAGTTAAAGCTTTACTTTCCTTGCCCAGTAAAAAACTGCAGCCATAACATGACAAACGGTTTAAATGCTACCCGTTCTTTGAAAAAAAGAGCAGCGGAGTCCTACATCCTCCCTGCCACTTTAAATCCCCAACTTAGGGAGACTACCTCCAAAAAACCCAAACCAAATGAAACCGAAAATAAAAATCAAACGGCTAAAGAGTTGCCTGAAAACACCATAGCTTTAAATAACCCCTTCAGTGCTCCAAATATCGAAGAAAATAAAACGGAAGTCGTCGACTCAGACCCCCAACCAAGCCCCCGGCGAAAATCGACCCAAACGCAAAGTTAAACTTATTATGCTCCGTTATAAAACAAATTACAACCTGGTTCTTAAAGAATTAAATGAAAAATACCCAAACTCCATCAACAAGCTAATAGGAGAATACATAAGAATTACCCCAATCTCTGAGGATCAGCACAGAGAAATCACCGCCACCCTCAAAATGAATGGAGAGGAATTTTACGAAATACCTCCCCCTAGCGAAAGACCGTACAAAGTAGTCCTTAAGGGACTACCAGCGTCCACCGATATCGATGAAATAAAAAACGATCTAGCTAACCAAAGAGTCGCGGTTAGTAAAGTTGCGCAACTAACGCAACGAAAATCAAAATCCCCCCTACCCATGTTTCTAGTGGAAGTTAGGAAAAACGTCCCAGATAGTCGGGACATTTTAGACGTTAGCAACTGCTGCTATATCGAAGAAAATAAAATGGAAGTCGTCGACTCAGACCCCAACCAAGTCCGTCACTTGGGATTCGTTCCGCCGCAGACCGGGAGCAACGCAGTGTTACAACTGCAATTAATTCCACCACAGTTTGCGATATCAAAACTAGGTGTATGAAGTGCGCTCAGGAACATCGGACAAGCGACTGTCCAATCAAAGAAAGAATAGAAAACCTAGAATGCATAAACTGTAAAACCAAAGGCCACATGGCCAACTCAAAACAATGCCCTAAATACCCCAAAACAAACCCAAAGAAAGGAGCTACCTCTAACCTACCAACATAGACGCCCCTCCCACCTCCGAGAGGCTGCAACCCGATTGGCCGACGCCGCTTCTCGCAAAGTATTTCAAAACCCCCGATTTTTCAGGCAACTCGCACCTCTTCCGAATAGACGGGTCATCCCGCTAGCCGCTCTCATTAAAAATGATTAACCCCGCACGCAAGCGCACTCGGCCCCCCCCCACGATGCGCATAGTGCAGGAATAAACTTATTACTCTCAATGCTACCTTCAATTAAAAAATTTTCTTTTCACATTCATTTCATTTTAACATCCATAAATATCAATATTAAATAACTAATTAATTAAATTTAAAAAAAATTAATACTATTCTGCAGTACTGGGCTAAGGTAAAGCTACACCCAAATTTTCATGATAGGAGGTTAAGTTTCCACAAGGAAACAGGCACTCCGTCAACCATTCTACATATATATGCTATAAATTTGTTGTAAATTTTGAAAATATTTTTAGAAATGAACGTTTTTTTTATACTTTTATCAGAAATTAGTTTAAGAATAAGTGCATTCCATTCCAGTTTTTAGCAGTGTAAGATCAATTCAGAACAGAAGTAAGATATTCAATGATGCTTACAAATAGGATTTTTTGTATCAAAAGTAAAGTAAAGGGAATGCAGCATTCAATGTTTGAATTAAATTCAGTTTCATGACAAAAATTTGATCCGAAGTAAAAGGATAAAGATGAAAATAATTAATATTCTCGGAGAAAAGAATTACTAAAATATTTAGAATTTTTCACTTTTCCTACTTGTGAGCTTGCAACACTATCCATTAGTTCCTTGTTCCCATCAGGAACTTAGTAATAGCATAGGCAAAAGTAAGCTAGAAAGGTAACTATGTGCTTAAATGTTTTTGATGAGGTCACTGGATTGCTTCAGCAATCTTCAGCCTTCTATCTGGTGCTGAATGAGGCTGTGGTTGGACACTTGGCTAGGAAGCATGAGTTGTGGCAACGAAGAGAGCGGGCCAATGGGAAGGCTTGAAGGAGAAAGTCCATTCTTGTCTAAGCTGTTGGTAATAACCTTAGGGGGATGAGTGCACTAGTATTTAATTTAAGAATAAAAATCGAAATAAAATAAAGATTAATAAAGTAAAATTTAAAAGAATTTAAAAAATTTTAGAGCGCGTTTTTCACGTAGTGTAAAAAAAGCGCTATTAGGACGTAAATTTCGTCTTCGTCTTCGTTCCATAATTTGTCGTACCTCTTTCTCAGCCAATAAGCAACCGATTGACCTCGGGTTTTCGGCATTTGGTCGCATTGGTGCCCTAGATGAGCCGAATCATATTAAAATTTAATACTTTTTAATTTTTTTTAAGTATAGTACACTATTTTTTGTTAGTAAAAAGTTCATTAGTTGCATTATTGTAAAATACAACATGTGAAAAACGCGCTAAAATTACTTGTCCATGCCAATGGTTGATATCTTGTATGAATAAAAGTATTATTAAAAGAGGTTTTAAGTTTAAAAATCGAAGAAAATTTTAGTTTCCTTCTATAATACCTTCCGGAAGGAGGCAAGTTTTTTCTTGATCAGTTTGAGCTGTTTGAATTGTAGAAAGTAAAGTTAGAATCTTGGGGTTTCTTTTTTGATGTTCGGAAATTATGAAAAAGAGCTCGAGCACTTGAACCAAGTTGGATATATTGTTATCCTTAGCAAGGAATCCCCGAAAGTTGGCACTAGGGTTTCACTATGAGATTGGGAGATGTTTTGGCTTCGGGAGGGGAATTCAATGCTGGTAATATTTGCGAAGGTTAAACCTTTTCTAACATCGTTACTATTGAAAACTTTAATTTGCTTCAGGGAGGAAGATCCTTCTTAAAGTAAAACACTTGGGCATTTTTCGTAGCATGCGGCGTGGCCGTCAATTTCTCAATTAATGAATTAGGGTTTTATTGACAGACTTTAATGTCACATTCGCCAGTAAGACATTCTTCTCCAAAATTTAAACAGTGAGGTTTAAGGTGACAATAAGTGGCAGAGTGAAAAAAAATTATTCCAATTAAAGAGGTGGGTTATTCCCCTTACGGAGAACCCCTATTCTAACGCATATAACCTAATTTCACTAAGTAGGTAAAGGATCTGCCTTGATCGTTTCGGGGAAAAGTTACTTAGAAGAAGGGAAGGGGCCTTAATTTTTTCTTCGAAGTCATTTGGCTACAGCTTTCAACTACCCCATGTCCAAATCTTCTCTAAATCAGAAGTTTGCGGGATGAACTCCTCATGTTATGAACCTAAATATATGAATTTCAGTTTCTTATAAAATTTTTAGATTTAAAATGATGGTAAATTTTGTTGCCATTTTCCTCATTTAGAAATATATTTATTTACTGTTGTGCTTTTTAAATTAGTCGGAGAAGATTGTGAAAAATACAAACTTAATACTAACAGCAATATTACTAAATACCTGATGATTCTCATAACTCATCAAATTTTACTTGTAATTTCTATTCGAGCACTAAAAAAGGGACTTTACTATATGTGTGTGTCTTGAACATTTCTTACAATATTGTTATTGACAATAGTGCGAAATACGTATTCCCATAAAAACAATAATTGTAAAAAACTGCAAAATACCTCCGACTGAATAACTGAATGAAGTAATTGCTAGAATCCAGATATAAGCGAAACTAGACTGGGTGAGTGAGTGAGTGATTTTGGGGTTTATTGGAGCAAGTGCCGATTTCGGCTATACTGCGCCAAACATTTGTTTTAATATCTGTGGTCTAGACAGGAAGAGAAAGAAAGAATAAATTGAATGACAAGAAAGAGGGTCGAAAATAGAGAAGGATCACTAGGGTACCCCGGGTTCGTGAAGCCCATGTTTACCAAAGACAGTAAACCCCGTGGGAAAAGGAAAAGATCACTAGGGCACCTCGGGATTGTGACACCCGTACTCACCTAAAGAAGGTGAGCCCCCTGAGGGGACGAAACTAGACTGGAGAGCATAGTGGAACTGAACTGTAACACGGATAAAATAAAGTTTTTCGCCCTCACTGCACTCAGATTCCTTCACGGTATTTATAATAATATGTGGAAAACAGGTCCAATGTTTTGCTATAGGAGGTTTTATCGAAAAAATCGGCGAGGTTGTAGTTCAAAACAACATAACTTTTTCTTCAGATAATATATATTTATTCAAAATTACTTAACATTGGAAACTTCTTGGATTGCTAAGCAACTATTCTCCACAAATCTTCTTTTGTGGCATCTTTTTTTTTTTTGATGACCGTGTCAGAGTTTTCGGCAAATATTTGTAAAAAGTTACGAGTGTGACACCGTCATCTCCATGTGTTTACTTCCCTTGATAGCGTCATCTACATATCTTTTTATAAAATTAACAATTTTAAAACTAAATCAGAACTTTTGGATATATAATTACACGCGCGATTTTTACTGTCAGTGCAAAAAAGGAACTTGGTAATTTTTATAAATTGTAAAATTCAATTCATGCTTTGCAGTGGAGCTTTATACCAATCCGCTAGTGGCACCAATTTTTGGAATGTTTTTAAAACTCTGGAAGTAAAACAGCTCTATAGAGAGGTGATTGCGTCATCTATGTTTTACATCTAAAATTGCTCTACAAATTAAATTTTTATATTTTTTGATATCTAACCCCCATGTGTGATAATGGCTACCAATGGAAAAGAACATTTCGCTTTCATTTAGAAAGGAAAAACTAGAAAAAGAAATATATGCTTTACAGCAACGATTGACACTCCGTCATCAGTTCACTGTTATTTAAGTTGAATATTTTTTAAAGGATGAAAGTAAAATATTTAAGTAGTTTAATAGCGAAATGTAAGCCTCCCATCTTTAATTAACAGTTATACTTTTTATGCTCCTTTTTTTCCTTGAAAATATAGACACCAAGGAATTAATGCCACTATCGCGATTTATCGCCTCAGGTTTATTTTCCTCAAAATTACTTTTTAGTTCATAATAACTGGAAACAATCTGCATTATTACAACTTTTCAGAAACTATTCATGACAATTCAGATCTAATATAGTAGTGATGTTACCGGCAAAGTATGAAATGCCGAAATCAAATTGCCTTTCTTGGAACAAAATGTAACTGCTGGCACATTACTAGTATTCAGATTCCAAAAGCTTTGACGCATACATAATTTCTTTTATTTACAACTTGCCCCCAGTGAAGAGAACTTCTAAACCTTTTTGGTACCGAAAATATGGAACGTAGAATGTTCAATGGGGCACATTATCTCATAAGAGGTCTTTATCCCGTATCTTCACAAATTGGTTGTTGACTAAACTGATTAATTTGCCATGGTAGATTTGAGGTAATAAAAATTGAGAAAAAATTTTGAATAATAAAAATTAGAATTGCAACCTTGAGAATAAATTATATTGCTGGAGCCTTTAGTTTGTTTGTATTGTGGTGTGAAAAAATTAAAAACGTAGGTATGGTAGACTATGCCAGCCTCTGAAACGAGAGTATTGACGTCAGCCGACTGAATAAATGGAAGTGCGGCACCTATACTATATTTCACCTCAAGTTGGCAGCATTAGAAAGGGTAGGAAATGTAACAATCCGCTTGAAAAATAGTTCCAATTTGTTTTGGAATTTAAATGAAAGCAAATGCATAGTAAATTGTTAAAAAGTATCGTGTATTATCGAAATTGTGATTTTAAGGATATATTTTAAGTTAATCACATCTTAAAAGCATTTATTCCTTAATACCTGTGAACGAATACAGTTAAAAAACAATAATTTGATGAAACTTCACTTGGCTAAAAACCGGTTTTCAAGATTACATCCTTGGCGGAGTTACCTAAGCATTCCCGCCAAATCAACGCCATTCCCATTGCGCTTTGCTATCGTTCATACGTACTATTTTGATATTTCGTACAACTATCTTTGTTCTTGTTTTTTTTTTTGTTTTTTGAACATGTCTGAGATAGAAATGTCACCAACCTCGCTGTATACACCATCGAAGCGAGGAAAATCTATCCGAAGCTGAGCTCGGAAAAACATATTGACTTCGAGAAGAAAACCCGCAAGAATCCATCAGAAAAATCGTGAAAAAGGTTTCTGAACTGATTGGCGTTTCGAAAAGAACTGTTTTCCGTATGAAGAAAGAAAAGAAGGCTTTAAGTGCTGTAAGTTCTCCTGGTAAAAAACGGCCCAGTATCGTAGGCAAGCGTAATAGGCTGGTGAAATATGACGACTTCACATTGCATGCATTCGGCGAAAAATTCATGGCTTGTTTCGAAAAAATGAGATTCCTACATTAACCAAATTTCTGAAGGAAGTAAATGATGTTGCTGAAATTTGTGCTTCTGTATATTTTAAGTAAACGGCATTTATACATGGATGTGAATAATTATTACAAACGGATTTAAAATAGTAATAACCGAGAAAAGGCGATTAATTCTTAAAAAACAAGATAGAAATTTGTATTTTATAAACAGATGTAATAAATAAAAATTAAAGAAAAATGAGCCGTTTATTTTGAAAGTTCCCTAAGTCACTTAAAAAATCAAGTTAATGAAAGCATGAATTACAATTTAACGGTATTTTTTCATTAAAAAAACATTGCCTTCAATATGTTAAGAACTATTGAGATTTTGTTCGAGAAAAGTTTTGCTAGTTTATTTATCAATATTTCTAAACATATTGAAACGTAAGCCATTAAATTTCTCCATTAAAAAAGTGGCATATACTATTTTCCAAAAAAAAAAAAAAAAAACAGCTCCTACAATTTTAATGAAAATTTTTTCCCCACTCGCCAAATATGGTGATATTTATTCGTTTAGTCACACTCTGCTCCTAGAGTAACCCGGCAGCGGCTGTGATTCGGTCATCGTACCCTTCCTAATGCTGCCAACTTGAGGTGAAACAGAGTATAGCTTAGCCGTCCAGCCTACTGAAAGTCGCCGAGGAACGGCGGATTTAAATGCGTTTTTGGGTGACAGATGCTCTTCCAATTAGGGAGCGGTAAGATGAAAATTGAAGAATAAAAACAACGCAGTGCAAATATATTTATATACATATGTTTTTATTTAAGAAAGTGGTAAAACTTTATAGTATTGATTTATGTGTGATCCAACGAAAAGCATAATTACATTTTTCATTTAAAAGATCTATTTCTTATTAAATATAAAAAATGCAACTTAAGGGCAATGCATTCTTTCAGAGTGAAGTTGAATCACTCACTGAGGGAGTTCATTGTTTCGAAATTAAAATCAAGATAATCTCTTTCATAAGATAACATAGGAAAAAAGTATTTATCTATGACTCCTGGAACTGATAACATTTTAGTCTTTCTATATAAATACAGTAGAACGTCGTTTATCCGAATCAATGGGGAGCGGACATGATTCAGATACGCGATTCGTCGGATAACCGAAAACCGAATGCGATCCATGCAGTATATGATACAGGACACTATACAAATGTTGAAAATCATCACATGCGGGAAGCGGGCTTGAAGAAAAAGCCAAATAGGTGCAAAACGTTGCAATTTTACCTTGATTGTGGAAAATAATTATTTATTTTTCGCTGTACTATTGTACACCTTCGTTTTACCACTGCAAGGTAATTGATTCTCTACAGCAGCAGTAGTTGAGTAAGACAGCCCTCTGATTGTTGTTCGTACCACTCCATAGCTGTCTCTAACGCAAAAAACGCGTCAGCATTTGATGGACCCTTGCTACTTTCGTTGTAGTCCTCGTCATCATCTGTTTCATCGTTGACAGGGTCGGATTCTTCTTACACGGAAGTCACAATCTCGTCATTATTTAGCATTTGAAATCCTCAGCTTTCTGCATCGCATGCCATCTAGGTCTCTACATCAACCAAACTCAATAAAAGAGCACATATACACCCCTCACTTGGAAACAAACTGACCTAACATTCCTCGCAGATGTTTACCAAATCACACAACTGAAATTCCCCAAATATCCCTCACCTTGGGTTTCCCCGTTACTTTTGGCGTCACAGGAAACAAATGTTGAGTAATGCACTATTCGAAAACGTATCCGGATTTTGGTTCGGATATTTGACGCTCCGGATAATTAACGTTCGGATAAACGACGTTTCTACTGTAGAAACAAAAAAAAGTCCAGATCAATAGTGAATCTTTTTTTTTTTTGGAAGAAATCTGAGTGTGCTGCGTCCTCTAGAGAAAGGAGTCTAGAATTTTTACTACCAATGTTAATTATTCAGTAGATGTAAAATTCAGAAAAAACATACTGGTACTCTATTCGTATCTTTTAGGAAATTATACATTTAGAACAGAAATGGGCATCAAGTCCATCGTGATCGACTGGTGAATCAAGACACTTTAAAATATCTAATTACTTGCGACAACTTAAAAAAAAAAATGGAAATATGGGGATTTTTTTGTGAGTTTTTAGATTTTTTTAAATACGTTTTAAGAGAAAAATGCTACAATTAAGAAGAGAGAAAGAAATTATTATTAAAATGGGAAAATTACGACAAATTACATAAATGGGGCCCATTCTGTACCAAAAGTTTATAAACAAATTATCAATTTTTTACTTTTCATGTGTTACTTTTTTATTCATTTTTGAAATGAACTTCAGGAAAAGAGATATTTTAACTTTTAAGAAACTAGAGCATTTTATTAAGTTATTTGAAATAGCTTAAAAAAACAGTGATTTTTTCACATAAATGACTATAAATTTTGTAGTAAAACAGTGATTGAAAAACCTGAAGGTTAAAACACTTCTACTATTATACAGAACATACACAATAATTTCAGTTAGTTTGTCGTGACTGAAAGCCACCCCTTACACTACCATCTCCCTGTCTATCTGAAAATACTACTGGATATATAGGCGGACTTAAATGATCAAAAGACATAATTGCAAATCAATTAGATTTGTTGATTCTAATCAGCGCAGATGTTATACACACACAATTCAATTAAGGAAAACAAATAAGAGTGGAGTACGAAACGGGGACTCACTACTAGCGGAATAACATAATATCAACTGAATCTAGGAAAGCTTAAACGCGCACAAGTACAGCTAATGGCACGTATGAATATTCGCAATATCTTAAATAAAATCACTGACCTTATGTTTTACATCGGCTGTTCCTTCGTGATGATTACGCCTTTTTAATGGCTGGGAGAATGGGTGAAGAGTCCACTAACTGAAATAAGGATTTTCCAAATATTCAATCCGCTTTTCCTCGAGTACCTCCACACTTAACAGCTGTCTACGATTGACAACAACTGCGTGCTGACCGCTTGATCTTTAATTCACTTTACTTCTCTCTTCCTAGAACTTCACTTTATTTAACTCTCTTAACTCGAGAAACCTGAACTTATATAATATATCTTATTTGCATAAATCACGCCCGGTTTCGGTGAAGATTGGTTGAAATAAATAAATTATCTTACAGAAAATAGAGGAAATTAGTCAAAAGACCGTATAGATCCGTCATGTTATTTTCAAATTTTTTGAGCAATCATTATCCCCGTTTAAGCATTTTCTAAGGGGAAAAAAACTACTTTTGAGTAAAATGCGTTTTGAAGTTTGAAATAAGTGTTTGGATATATTAATATTCAAACATGAGTTTACTATTTTCCAGACCAATAAGTACTACCTTCATTTTTCTCAGACAATGCACAAATTTCTTTTTCGAAGTCCTCTGAATTTTTTTTCTAGTGTTTTTTGCAGCTGGCAATGACTGAGTCAAAAATTCTTTGAGTCAGAAATTCTATTTTCATTAACTTTTGCTTCTTTTACAATTCTTACACAAACGTGATTTTACACTTTTTTGGAAGGTCCGATGCTTTTTCGGTTTTTATTCACACTCCGCAATATTGACTGAACAATTCATTGTTTAATATTTTCCCCGAGTTCATAGTAATAGTAGAAACACATCCAAGTAGGGAAGCGTCAATCAAACTGTGGGGCGTGTCCCTAGGGGACCTGATAATCGTACCAAGGGGTTGCGAGATTATCGAAAAGAGTCAAAAACAGAAGATGATTTAACAAAAGGTATTTACTGCAAGGAAGCAAAACAAAATGCATTCTGACATTACAAAAATATAAAATACATATATACATTCATATAATATATATGTAGAGTGGTTAACGAAGTGCCTGTTTCCTTGTGGAAACTTAACCTCCTATCGTGAAGATTGGAGGCAGCTTTAGTTGGCTTTACCTTAGCCCAGTACTGCAAAATAATATCGTGAGGATTTTTTTTTATTAGTTAGAATATAATATACTTATGAATGTATCAGTACCATACAATGTGTAGATTATCTATTCATCAATCCTAAATTTATAACAAGTTTAATAATTATTAGTTACCATATGAGCTTGTCATAATCAAAATTTAATAATTATATTGATAATTTGTACTGTTTATTATTAAAGTGGTATTGTAGCCTTAGCACGTCAAAGAGTATAGTATTATAGAATTCAATATATTGTTTGTATGGAGGGGGACACACTTATGATTGAAAATTGGGTCGCAAATATTGAAAGTTTGAGTAGCACTGCATTAGAGAACAAAAAATCCACGTTTTTTTTTTTTTTTTTTTTTTTTTAACATTTACCATCAACGCTTACACTTAACTCATTTGAACACGACGCACAAAGCCAAATAAAGCTACACCCAAATCTTCATGATAGGAGGTTAAGTTTCCACAAGGCAACAGGCACTCCGTTAACCATTCTACATATATAACACGACGCAATTTATTTTGCAGATTCCAACATAAAAAAACTGTTCACACAGCTTGCGACGCAGAAAGGAAAAATTTGCCTTGATCAAAACGTGGATAAAAACTTCAAATTATCACATGGTGTGAATACTAATTTAGTTTGGTATTTTTAAAATTAGGAATGAAAAACTTGCGAAACCAAAACAGTTTTAACTATAAAAAAAATTTCTGTAATTGAAAAAAGTTAAAGCCGCAATATATTTCTGAAGGTAGTATAGAGCTGCTCAAAATGTTATTACAGGATAAGAAACTTTTTTGAATTTTAGTACACAGCAGCATAAAGTAGACCTTCATATTAAAAATAGAGATTTCTTCTTTTTTTTTTCACGAAGTATTAACAAATCCATTACAGTCAACTCTCGATGATTCAAAGTTGGAGGGACCAATGAAAAATTTCGAATTATCAAGAGGGTAGAAAAAAAATCCCAAAATACACGAAGCGAAATTTTTTTTCTAACACATTTAAATTTGAAACTATGTAATAAAACAACAATTGTACATATGTATAAAATTATTTTAAAATATTTTTAAAAAGTACATATTATACAGTATAAATATTTTACAGAAATTAAAAGTCCGTATTAAAGAATACGTTCATACACAATCATATGCATTTCTTCTTCACAATAGCGGACCATTCTTTCTGAACACATGTGTAGCAAGGTCACGTGTTGAACGATAGATAGGGACGACTGTCAATAGGTGCAATTGGTCTATTGTCCACTTAAGCGAATGAAAACAATAAAAGTGTCTTTCCGCCTGAGGAACCGGAAAGCACAAAGCAGGGGTAGCAGACAGTTGGTCATCAACGGGGCTATGTTACAGGGGAGACACACAGAGACAATGAAAAACTTGTAAGCTCCAACCTGCTTATTATAGGACTGCACATGATAGTGAGTGTTTGAATTGTCGAGAGTTTTATAAAATAACTTCGAATTATATAACGCGTGTTGTAGTCCGGAAAGCTACAGGTTTTACTTCGAAATATTGAGTGTACATTGTTTTAGTTCGAAATATCAAGAGTTTTTCTAGGGAATGAGCGTATGCTTCGAATTATCGAGAGGTTCGTATTATCGAAGTTTTGAATTATCGAGAGTCGACTGTATATACAAGTAGCGGTGAATAGTTTAATATTATATGTGAATAGTTTATTATTTCAAATATAAATTTATTGTCTTGTGTGTTGAGTCAATATGTATGCGTTCCTCATTTTCTGTTAATTATTTACTGAAACGTGTATAAATTAAATTTCAACACTACGCTCTTAAATTCATGATTAATAAAGAATAAAATGATTAACGAGAAAATGAATGTCATTGTGGTAAAAGCGTGGGGTGCTTTGTACTACCTTTTTACACTAATTCAGCTTTTCGGAAAAGAAGTTAAAAATTATAACAATTGATACATTTATAGAACACCCCACGCTTTTACCCCAATGGCATTCATTTTCTCGTTAATCATTTTATTCTTTATTAAGAATTATTTTGTTACTTTTTAGTTCGATTCAGTATAAAAGCGTGTTTTTTAGTTTTTTTCAAACTATAATTTATTTTTCATTTTTTTAGTTCGAACTGCAATAAAAGCGTGTTTTTTAGTTTTTTAAACCATCATTTATTCATTGTTAAATTTATCCTTGAGTTTGATGTTTGAATCTGGAATTACATGGCTGTAGAATTAGTCTTGCTTTTCAATGGATATTAATTAACGGATCTGAAGTGTATTTATTCTCTCTATTTACGAGGCCTTGGATGAGTCCCGTATCGAAAAATTAGAATCCGTCTAAAAAAAACAGGTCAAACAAATAAAATGTGTGGTAAGAAGAAAAAAGTTCGAATTAAAAAAAATTTAATGTACCACATGCTTTTATAACGGACATAAAAGTATAAAATTCCTCCTTTTCGTTTTTATTTTTCTTCTTTTTTCACTTTTTCATGCATTGTCATCCACTTCTGAGATATGGTCCGAATTTCAAGTCTCTAGCTGATCGGAAAGTCACACAGTTTAAAATCAATTACAAAATTCCACCCGGACAGACATTCAAGAAAGAGAGTTAATAAAAACATGGTAATATGAAGTGTCAATCGTTTCTTCACCTTTTTAACGCATTGCTATAATGTTAATTCGTATCATCACTTCAAAACGTATTGCTTTATAAAAATAAAAAATATTTAGCAATTAGAACGCAAATTATTTTTTTTTCCACATGCACGAGCCTTTTTTTAAATTTCCATTTTCAGAAAAATGTTTATATTATGGTTACCAATTGCTAACACACACCCACACTCCAATTTTTCAGATACAGAACCCTTTTTTGTTTTATTTCTATTAACAGCAAGTGTATTTTATACTTGCATATATAAAATTAGCTTTAAATTCAAAACATTCGCTGTAGGGTTACACCTTATTCTTTTAGTCGCTAGATCAGAAATAAGTCGTTAAATCTGGAAATGATGTATGAAATTAGTCACCATATCTGGAAATGGTACAAGGAACAAGTCGCCAAATTTAAAAATGATATATGCAATAAGTCGCCAAATCTGGAAGTGGTATCTGGAATTGTTGCCACATCTGATTATCCTTATTCCTGACGATCCTGAAAAGGACAATGGAACAAAATTATGAAATTATTGTATTGTCATCGGTCCTTGACAAGTGTGCGAAATTTCGAATGAATCCGATCCTTTTAAGTGGGTAAAATTCGAGTTCTAAGATTCCGTTACATGCAAGTGAAACTTTTAAAAGCGTGTTAAAAACAAGTGGAACGTAATTCCTTTTTTACTATTTCGAACAGTCAATAAGAAATAATTCGGGGATCCATAAGACTTAAGTGGGGGTCTACAAAGCGGCTCTCATTAAAACTGTGAACGGGCTTTAATTAAAAAAGAAAACTTAATCACACAGAACTAGATTTTATCTATTTAACAGGTTTATCTACTAAAATTTATGAAGTTAATTTGTAGTTTAACGGTGACTGCATAAATTTGATTTAAACAAGGATCATCATTTTAACGTTTCTTGCCAGAATTTAGTTAAAGAAGTATAATATTGGCAATACACAATCTTTTAGGAAAATGACGTTCCAACCTACAATTGACATTTAAATGAATGTCTTCTGATCGAATTTTGAAATAAGGTTTGAAAATGCTTTGAATATGTTAATTCCACTGTAGCGTCACCTCATTAGCTGGACGTTCAGGAACCTCATTGTCATTTTTGAAGCCCAGGAGTGAGCAGAATGGCCAGATGATTTAATGAAATCTTCTTAGAGGACGACTGATTCTTCACTCGCACCCTGGGGCCAAACAGATGTTAAGCCGATTCTTGAACTGCTTTAATTTTACCACTACTTTTTCTTCTCCGACACTCTGAGGCAAAACTTTTCTCCCTGCCGTTTTTAACAGAACTACAACGTATTCAAATGAGTTAACAGAGTGAAATGAAAAAATAATAAACTTTAAAACATTCTGTCATGAGGCTGTTAGAACGACTACTTATGTAAAACGTATTTCGGACGAAGAATTACCCACTGCAGGAGAATTGTAATACGAGGCAATTAAGTAGCAATTGGGAGGGTGACAAAGGTCTTCTGACGCATATGGCTCCACCTTTTTTCAGAAGGGGGAGCAGCTTTCGAATCTTTGCTTTTCATAAATGCTTGTTCGGTGTTTTAGATTTTTTCAGAAATAAAAAAAGGAACCGAGATAAATAAAATCATTTTTTCTGTTTCATTAAACCACCCCTTGACAAACTTTCGATTAAGGGCCAAGCCTTCTTGTAGCTTCTAAGTGTGACTTTTACGTGCAGTCAATCAGTCAACAGACCAAGGGATGTTGCATTTGCAAAAAAAATATCATTTCTCATTCTAAATGTTATCTCTGTTGTTCTTCAAACAATCATTCTGATGAACCGCTGCAAACAGAAGTATTTTAGAAGCCTATCCTACTATATACTACTCCTAACCTTTTCATTATTTTGAGTAATAAAACGAATTAAGCTTTTAAAGGTTTCTAATTGAGGGAATTAAGATGTAGAAACCGAATGGGAAACTTTTAACCATTTGAATCCAGTGACTGACGATTTTTTTAAGGAAATAGTGAACCCTATTAATAATAACAGTGATAATATTTTCAAAATTTTTTTGTTTTAGCGTGTCCGTGGCCCTGTATCATTGATACGGCGGTAGCTATGTCGCTAGTAATAGGACTTAGAATTGAAAAATATTCAACTGCTAGCAAATTTAGGCGAACAATTTGAAAAACGATTCATTGCGATTTTAAAAAGATCGAATTAATTTCACATTTTGCTTTCACTTCCTCATTGAAAGTTGACTTTGGAACAATTATCTCATATATCGTTGAACAATTTGATAACGATGATCTTTTACCAAATATGGAACCTACAGGTTTTCAGTCTGATGTTTGTCACTCAAGGGTAATACTTTTTGTGCAAGTTTTGTGAAATCTCTAGAGCGTTTCGGTTAAGCAATATCCAACATGGTTCATAATACCCTTCCATTGAATATATTGGTTCCTTCGACTTATCTTCGTGAACTGTGAATGCGATTAAAAGCAAATTTAGAAATTGAATCAACGATGAATATATTGATACTTCGTTCGGATAGTAGTAACAGATTATTCACCTAAAATTGAAAACAAAAAAATTCAGACGGTAGTAAAAGTCAAACTTCTCATAAAATATTTCTTATACTTTTCAAATAATTAAATTGGAAATTTACATTTGAATTTTTCAAAATTCTATATTTTAAAACAATTTTGTAGACTTTAAAATTATTCTTAACACGGCACTTCACGCACAGGGTATGCCATACCCACCGCCAGTGGGGTAACGTACACCCCCTCCTCCCCCGCACTGCGGGGGGGCAAGGCTTCTAGGGGGCCCAAAGCCTGACTGACGCCCTTCATGTAGATTTTCTCAAAATTCGCTTTCGATTTTTTAAAATCCAACTTTTAAACGATCTTCCAATTGGCGATCTAACGTCATTAAAAATCAAAATTTTAGTGCGCTCATTACTTATCTTTGATCCAATAACCAAATCAAAAAACATTTTGTTTGATGTACTGTAATCCCAGCGACGAGAGATCCTTTTCTTTAGTGGTGTTTTTTCAAACCCAAATTACTAACAAATAAAATAAAAGTCAGATGGAGAATCGGGGATATAATGCTAGGAAGATAAAAATCATCACTATTTATTATAGTATACTTTACATTAGAATTAGAGAGAGAGAAAAAAAACATGATTTACTTTCTACCGAAGTTGCGGAGTAACTTATTGGCAACTTTAATTCGCCCTCCCCCTCATGTATTTAATTTTCTTTCAGCGAAGTCGTAAATAACGTACATCTGTTAGGCTTTTTTCATGTGAAATAGTATTACGATACTTGGAAAACCATAAAGAGCATTTAAATAATAATTTGGTCAGATTTATGAGTATTCAATCAAATAAGGCATAATGAGAAACATTTCACAAAATTGCTTTCATATAGAACAGTCTTTCAGTATTCTATTTTTATATTCAATTTACTTAAATTTAGGGTGTGTTCCTTAACGATAAAAAAAAAATTCCATTTCACTTCTCGCTTTCATAATTAGAAATGTATTTTTTTTTATCGAAATTTAATATTCTGGTTCAAAAAATGGTATTTTGGCAATTGGACAAGAAGAAACGTGGCTCTAAAATGAGTGGAGTTAAAAAAACTTTGAATGTTTCTCAAAAACGAAAACTTCGAAAGGAAAAGGAGTATAATATAAATATTAAATGTGCAAAATTTTGGATAAATTTTTAATATCTGCAAGTGCATAATCTTGTGCAGGTACTATTAATAGTAATGCTAGTAAACCTGATTAACAAATCATCTAAATGAAAATTAATTCACTAGAAAAAACACAATTTTGGACACTTCAGCTGATAAGGATACTCTATCTAAAGAAAGGGAGTCAAAGAATAAGGTGAGCCATATATTTTTTCTTTCGCAAGAATTTGAAAACGAAAATTATTTTACAGTTTTCGTTATCTTTCGACTGATGTTAGAGAGATTTTCCATTTTAATAAATGCCATAAATACTCTCTAATGTTAAAGGTTATTTACTTCGTTTATTCAGATTCAGGTTGATTTTGTTTTCAGTTATTAGTTTAATGTTAAAATATTTTTGGGTGATGTGTATCGGTACATTATGTCTGATTTTGTAATCCTTTATAAGACCTGACTTGGGGCCCAAAACCTGACCTTACGCGGGGGTGGGCCTTATTATTTTTCGTTACGCCACTGCAGCTATTAAATAGCTCCTTATCCCTTTTTAAATAATTTTTATAATTACTACTAAAACAGTGAAATCAGACTTTTTCTACTTGATTGTTGTTGGTATCGCTATAATCCTGTTTTTATTTTAAAATCTACGGGGAAAAAAACCGAGTTTACTTTTGTTTTATTCTCAATACTTGGAATGAACTAAATAAAATATTTAAAAAAAATTTCAAATTCTGGTTTTTCAATTTTTTTGTCGTTGTTTATGTAAGCAGTAGTAGATGAACGAAGACTTTTTCTAGCAAGTATATATATACATATATATATTGGTTTGGGGCCCAAGACCCGACTTGCGGGGGGTGGGGGCAATTATTTTCCGCTACGCCGCTGCCCACCGCCTAACTTTTTTCAAGACTCCGTCTAAACCTTTTTCGGAAAATGAAAGTTTCTCGTGTAGCTGACTATAAAATCATATCCTTTGAGGAGCCTTAGCTTATAGGCGAATTCTAAAGGTATATTTTTGGATACCGTCTCTTCGGGTATGTCATACCCTCGCGTGAATATATATATATAGCCGTTACAGTTCTAAATACATAGGCACGCCTTAAAATCTTTCTTATCTAATAGCGTATTATTGTAATTATGACGAAAAAATGTGACATTTAAGTAATTTAGTCTATATAGTATTTTCGGATGAAGAAAGACTATAAAATGAAAACGAATCGAATGATGAAGAGTATAACAGCAAGTATTGATTCCTCTACAGAAATCTATCCAGATAATTTAACTCAGGGAGCAATTATCGTTCTTGATAAAATGACCACACCATATTCAATGGCTAGAAAATGTAATCGTTAGCCTATGACAATAATTTTTGTGTTGCTGAACGTTGCGATAGTAAATGCGCAGATCATTTTTTTAAATAGTCAGAAACGACCTACTAAATATTGAACCAGACTCTGATTTTTGAAATGTTTTGGATTTCAATTTACAAAAGAATGTAAAGAATGTAGAAACCAGCAAGCAGTGCTTCTACGAAATTAAAAAAAAAATAATTAAGATCCAGTGAAAACTTTGCACTCACTCGCGAAGAAGACTAAAGAAGTGTATAAACAATGAACTGAATGCCCCAATAAAAATAACAGAAAAACTAAATTTACGTGTGGATAGTGTGCTAAACAGTCTTTCTTTTTCACC
This sequence comes from Trichonephila clavata, assembly GCA_019973975.1. Taxonomy (NCBI): domain Eukaryota; kingdom Metazoa; phylum Arthropoda; class Arachnida; order Araneae; family Nephilidae; genus Trichonephila; species Trichonephila clavata. The sequence goes on from BMAO01010208.1 coordinate 72,176, forward strand.
TTTGTATGCAAATTTTACGGTAAAAACTGATTGGAAACATTCTTGGGTAAGAGATAACCTGCGCGTGAAGTTAATGTCATTTTTTTTTGCGAAGGAAGTGCCGGGTTAAAAACTATTTTGAGTGCTTTGTTTAAAATTTTAGATATAGTAAACAAGCCAGTTATTTCTCAAATTTTATTTTAATATAACTAAATAATTTTAAATATTTTGAAAGATCAATCTGGGTTCTTTTGATTATGCATATAAAAAAATTGCGTAAACAAGATTATAAAAGCAATAAGTAAATTTTTTGTAACGTGATTTTAACTTCTATCTAAACATCTCATGTACAAATAGAGCTGCTGCGATAGTCGATGTCGGCTGCAGTAAACATGAAAATGGAGATATTTAGATGACTAATCTTGGTTTTATTTTTCTACTTTCATAATTGTTTTTCCAGGCAGAGACATAGATAAATCGGGAAGAATAACTCATGAAGCAAATGCTAGAAATAATTTAATATTCAAAGCTAATGAAGAAATTTCTTTCCAGGCTGTCGGAAATTGTAGAATTTATCCACAACCACACATTTTGCTAGTTTTGCAGAGGGCGCTGTTGTTCCTTCCCTTGAATATGTTTATCCCGGAAGGGGGGGGATGAAAAAAAAGACTCATCCCCCCGGGCAATTAATCGGAGTCCATGATCACGCTACAATCGACCAACCCGAGAGCAGTCTCTAGGCCCTCACCCCAGAGAAAAAATTTACTTTCACTCCATTCTGAAGAAAAACAATGGGCATGCGTCCCGGATCTCCTCGTCTAGGCCAATGACCGTGATTCATCTATGCAGACTGAAAACCTCTGCTATCGCCATGCCCTCCATCACAGAATACCAGATACGGGATTCAGGACTGTGATACAGCCCGAATGCCCAAAAAAGAACGCCCATTCAACGAAAAGAAAGACGAGAAAACTACAACATGTAGAGCAAAATCATTTATTCTTTATTGAATGGATGTTTTTATTTATTTTTTAATTTTTTAAATCTGTTTTAGCTTTTCGATTTCAAATAGCATAAACTCGCTGTATTTTTCTACTCTGTATGCACAATAAAGGACTTGAGAGGGGCATACATATGTATATATATATACCAGATGGTTAAATTTAAACTTCCCCTCTTAATGGCATCCAACAGCACAAAAGGGTGAACGGAATCCCAGGTAATTTTGTATGTGGGCTATACACAAAAAGTGCTCATGGAATTTTGAAGAAAAAGATTGGTTCCAAAATTTCCACCAGAGGATGCTTTCGGAAAAAATATGAAATTTAACACAATAAACGACCAAAACGGAATGCATAAACAATATTAACATTTATTGACTAGGTTCTGATCATCTTGTCGTCGAACCACATTAAGTAAAGGTAATGGAGAAACAAAAACAGTTCAGTTTCCAGAAACTAGAATTGACTAGGAAGAAACTGCATAAGAGGAGCAGTTGTTATTCCTGTCCAGAACCATGTAGAGAAGGTTGCTCCAAGTGACCACCTTCATTCACCTGCAAAACTTCAAGTCGATAGATAGTGTGTTCAACCGCAGATCGTAACATATGAGTTGTGAGGCTTCTCACATGAAGCGTTATGGAGCTTTTTAAGCCATTCAACGTAGCAACATCTCCACGATACACCATTTTTAAATAGTTCCATAACCAGAAATTACACTGAGTTAGATCTGGCTAACGTAGTGGCCATAGATTAGGAATAGAGTGACTATTACAAGTTCCTGCATGAAATATTGGAGCGATAGTGCCTTCACGGACACTTGGATATGTGGGGGCGCTTTATCCTACATGAAAATAGTCGATGTAAGGACCCGTCTTTTCTGTAGTTGTGGCACAACAAACGTCGGCAGCATGTCGTGATACGTACGACCAGTATAGGAGCATGTCACAGGCCCACACACCACACACACACACACACACACACACACACATCACACACACACACACACACACACACACACACACATACACACGTTCACTCATTTTCTCAAAGACAGCGGCCTTTGGAGAAACTAGGGGATTTCAATGTGGTTCTGCGTATATTCCTTAGCCCAATTGCGGCAATTCAGTGTGTTGACTGTCTCATTGAGATAGAAATGAGCCTCAATGGTCAATAGAATATTCCAAAGGTCATGGCAGATCAATAGTCATTCTGTTGAGTAAACAGACTGAGAATGAGATACGCTGTGGCTTGTCCCTCTATGTAGCAGCTCCTTGGTATTGTGGATCTTCTATGTGCATTATGTTTCTGAACTCTTTTTGGACGGTGCTGTAAGAATAGCTATTATTAATATAGCCGGATACATCGACTTAAACATGACAACGTCTGCAAACATTTTACACCCTAACATGTTTTGGATGAAACTTCCTCTTTTAGAACATGCAAATCTTGACATTTTTTCTCCTGCAACTGACAGCTTTTCCCGAATTCGAATTTTTATAACTCATAATTCTTGTTCTGGATTGTTAATATTGTTTCTGTATTCTGATTCGGTCATTTATTGTGTTAAATTCATGTTTTTTTCCAAATATGCTCTGGTGGACATTTTGGTACTTAAATTTTTTTCACCAGAAATTCCGCGAGTGTCTCGTAGATGGCCCATATACAATATTTCATTGCATTCCGTTCAACCATTTGCACTGTAGGATGCCCTTTATAGAGGAAGTTTAATTATAACCACCTGGTATATTCACAGTCGGACCGCCATTGAACGAATTCATTGGGACCGTACATATCGTTCGTTAAATCGGGGTTATTAGTTAAAACGGGGTCCAAACAAATACAATTTTTTTGCATTTATCTTTTAGAAATTTTATAAGCGACTACACAAACAATACTCAGAAGAAATTGTACATTTTTTATTCTACAGCTAAAAATATTATTAGTGAACTATTACACATGAGTTAAATGGAAATTTTAAAATATAAATATATCCTTAGAAATCTTTCTTTTCTCCTGACTGGAAAGAGATCATTTTCGACTATATACAGAAAAGAAAATACTGCATTAGAAACATCCTGTTGCATAAGAGAGAGAGAGAAAGACGGAGGTATGTGTTTGTACAGTTTCCAAACAATGTAGAACATTACAAAATGTAACAGTTTTTATTAGAGTGGTAATTATGCAAATAATCGTTTTCACCCTTTCCCTTCAAAATTTTCTGCTTACAAGAAAAATCTTTTTCTGTTCTGGACAAAAAGGATGTTATTTGAAAAAAAAAATCTAATTTTTTCTTATACAAACTAGTAAACAAAAATTTTCATTTGAGGAAATAACTCATTAGTTCCGGGATCATTATTCGATAAATTGGGGTTTCTTTTTTCTTCATTTCAATCTGGAAAAAAGGAAAATTCGTTAAATGACGAAATTCTTTAAATAGGGCTTGTTAAATCGGAACTTGACTGAAATTCTAATTATGAACAAGTTTACGGCTGATAGTTATTTCCCATCTTTTATTTATTATTCTTATGAATAAAAAACGATTATTAAGTCGCTGATAAAATTTTAGACCTACCATTTATGACGAACTTTGAAGGCACAGTAATAAATGATGAAACGAAGCAAATTTGAAATTTTAATGTGAATACATTATACACATTATAAACCCAAACAATTACATCCAGATGAGCAAAAATAATTTTAAATGAAGGAATCATCTCTTTTTGTACAAAAATATTTTTAAAAGTTTCAATGATTATTTTTATGTGCCCTCCATAATGTGTCCACTTAAATCAAACGCAACTGTTGAGACACATGAAATTATTCCACTGAAGTCAGTGATCAGAGGAAACTTCCTACAATGCTTTGTCGTTGAGAGATATGCACAGGGCCGCCGCGTGGGTATTAGGCGCCCTTGTTCAAGTTGAATTTCGGCGCCCCTTTATGAGATTCTGTTACACTCTTATAAAGTGCTACAAATTATATGTGAAATACTCTTTTATAGTATTCGAAATTTGACTTTCGAACTGAAAAGCTTTAAAATTATAATATTAAAACACGTTTATCTTATTGTTTTTTTTTTATTAAATCCGTAAAACAATTGCAATATTCGAAAATGTATCGATAAGATTGTTTTCATAAATATAATTTAAAACATCCATAGGTGACATATCCTCTTTGGTAAAACATCCTCAAAGATTTTATTTCTTCAAACAAATGTAATCCATCTATGTCCTTTTCATTAACATTTTTAGTATCCGTTAATTTTCGTTCTAATTCTTACAATGTTTTAAAATTTAATTGTCACTCCAGTTTTTTAAATTAGGTATATAGTGAAGTAATTATAATGTTCTTTTAATTGACTGAATCTTTCTGAAATTGAAGAAATAGCAGTGTCTAATATTATATTGTAAAATTCAACCTTAAACTTTTGTCTTGGATTGTTGATCGGTTCGTCGGTTTGTTCGTCTTGAAATAGTTTCTTTTTAAACCTGTTTCGACTTTGTGGAAAATCAGTATCCACACCCAAATCATCAGCAACGATACTTGCATTGGCAATTGCATGTTCATACGCTTCATCTGATCTACGATTATTTAGTACTCATAAGATTTTGTAAATTGTCAGTCACGATTTGTAAATCATATTTAGAATTTTGCATTATTTGATTTACTACATTTACTAAATTTAAAATATCGTGCCAGATGTTAATGGAACAAATGAATTTAAACGAGGAAACCTTCTGAATCAAATTTTTTTACCTCGGTTCTGGATTACATGTCTCTTTGATCATCTTGAATCTTTATTAACGATTTCAAAATTTCCTTCAAATCGTTTTTCAACGGTCTTAAAGCTTGAATTCTACTTTCCATTCTGGTGTTGGAGAGTGGCTTTAAAGTTAGATTTTCTCTCTCTCTCTCTCTCAACATACTGTTGCAAAACAGACCAACCTTTTTCGGATGAAGAGAAGTAATTGTAAAGCTCTTGCACTACTCCGAAGAAATTAACTGTTTCGAAGGAAATTTTAGCTGCATCATTTACAACTAAATTTAGAGAATGGGCAGAGCAGGGGATATAGAGTGCTCTCGAATTATTTTGAATAATTTTTTGTTGCAATCCTTTGTGCTTTTTTCTCATATTAGCACCATTATCGTAAGACTGGCCTCGTAAATCTGATAAATTTAGTTCTAACTAACGATTTTAAATGCTCATTTATGAATTTATACAGACCCTGTCCAGTAGTGTCGTCGACAGATTGAAATTCTAGAAAATGTTCTTCAATTTGGGCTTTATTGGTTTCCTCTTTCTTATAAACAAATCGAATTACAACAGTCAGCTGTTCGGTATGACTGATATCAGGTGTAGTATTCAAAATTAATGAGTAATATTTTGACGATTTAATCATATCTAATAAATGCTTTTTAATTCTTTCTGAAATAATGCTTATAAATTCATTCTGAATTTGATCCCCTAAGTAATGAGCAATGTTCTTTTTTTGAGATGTTGGAATTTTGTGGAGATGTTCAGCAATAATTGGATCAAATTTTGCTATGGTTTCAACCAACTTCAAAAAATTTCCATTATCACTATGATACAACTCTTTCAAAGAACCTCTAAATACAAGGCATTGCCGGGCTAAATATTGAATTAAATAAATAAGTCGTTCAATAACCGATTGCCAATAGACCTTTTCTGCATCATAAAATCTTTGTTGAGCTGCATCAGTGGTGCATAAATTATGTAAAGACATTTTGAGTTCACTGCATTTTGTGAACTATGTTTAAGGTGAGATGCACTACTTTCATGTGTTTTTAAAATGTGGGTTAAATGTGCCCAATCATTACACCCATTCTTAATAAGCTGTGAATGCTTCTCACTGAATAGTTTACATGGGAAGAGAGCAAAAAACTGCGTTTCGGGAATTTGAATATAATAAATAGTTTCTATAAATCTGTTTCTCCATTCGGTAATGTTCTATAGTAGAACGATTCTGAAAACTTTCTGCCAGAATTATATCTCGGAAAATGTTTGGTTATCAAGCGGGAAGGGCCCATTTTCAATTAAATAATCTCTAATTTTTATAGAAATTGCATCAGGCCAGGTAGCTGGATCGCTTAACACAAAGTCAGAATCTTCGTTTTGAGATATGTTATTATCGGGTGGAATTTTCTACTTCAACATCTAAGTCTTCTATTGGTACAATCGTGGTTCCTTCTTGATAATATTCTGGTAAATTTACATTTTGAGATAAATTTTAAGTATGAATTCCAAACCGGATGTTGATGGTCCTGGTTCAATTGCTTAACCGTCTAATCCTGTTGTGTTTCTGAGATATTTATTTAGAGATCCCGCCAGTTCCTGATTAGCTTTCTCTCGTTGCAATTTCCTTTTTCTATTTTGTGCTCCAGACTTTTTTTTCTTTTTTTGAGAACATGTATCTAAAAAAATATTTATTGCACTAAATAAAAACAAACTTAATTTTCATTTCATTTATAAAATGCATCATATGATTTTCTCTCAATATTTTATTTGAAACTCCATTTATGTCATTTGCTATTAAATAAAGATACAGGTAAAGAAGCTAATTTAACTGAAAATTTAGAAACAATATTTTTTTTTTCAGAAAATTTATTTTTTAGAACTTAGTGTGAAATTTTTTGTTCTTTCTGTAATTCAAAATATTTAATTAAATTAAACCAAAAATTACTAAAAAGCATTTGTTATAGGCAATATAAATATTGAAAACATCTCAGGTACATAATAATTATAAACATTTAGTGAATAAGTTATAATTATTAGTATTTTTTTTGATTATTTGGAAATTGAAATTGTGTATAAGTAATAGATAAATCAAATTCTGCCCAATTTAGGGTAAGATTTATCTGGGTTTTATAGAGATAAATAAAAAGTTACTTTTTGAATTATTTTGTTAATTTGAAGGATTAAAGTTTTTCTTAATTTGTTTCTTTTTATGAAAAAAAATAGACTGGACATTACTAACGGATGAGATTTGAGGTAAAACCTAAGTAAATTTATGCTAAGTATTAAAAATTTGTAACTAAAGCGTCATAAACGCATTTGTTTTTACTCTTTTATTCTATGTAATAGGTACTAAATATTAACTTTTATCTAATAAATGTTTAAAATTAACATGTATTTTTTTAGTTTTTCACACAACACTTCACTACAGATAGAAAAGTAAATGTGTTTTTAAAATAGCAGCGAGCTAAAACAGTATACCTACTGGCCAAAACACATTTGAAGTTCATGAATTTGCAAAAATTCAATATTGTAACGTCGTGGCTCCACATTGAAAATGTACGCTAAGCTAATTATTAAAGAATCTCTCGTTGTATTCTATCAGCCGTCTTTCCGGGGTCTCTTTGCTCCCTCCTTCGTCAGCAGGCCTCTCTCCTGGGTATCTCTCGTGGGAGTCTGTCCGGAGTCTCTTCCTTCGTCCGCAGGGTTCAATTTCGGGAATCTCTCGTGGGAGTCTATCACGAGTCTCTCAGGAGTCTATCACGAGTCTCTCAGGAGTTTATCAGGAGTCTCTCGGAGTCTGTCCGGAGTCTTCTTCATGAGCCCTCCCTCTCTTTCTGAAGTCCACTCTTTTAAACACTAGGGGCGGGTTCACTCCACGCCCCTCATCAATCCCCATTGGCCGACCTCAGGGTTTTGCACCCGGCACCAACGGTCTTGCACGTCATCCATTCGTGCAGAGATGACAAAAGTCCGGTCCCTCTCAAAGGTTCCCGGCGACAAGGGCCCGGCTGACATCTGGCACTTCAAACACCTCGCCGCCGCCTGCAGAGGCGCCAGCATTCAAGACGTACAATCACTGCCCATGAATAGAAATAATGCAGCGATGCCTAGCCCATAGTGTCCCCCCAGACACACCGTCGCCGACGGTCCAGCTGTCTGATACAACACAATGCAGCTAAAACACGTTTTCTCCAGCTGTGGGAATGTTTATGAATAGAGGCGCTTTCTCCATTGTGACGACGTCACAACTCCTTCCCCCTGAAAACGTCCATTTCACTGGACTGCTCTGGTCCAATGTTGGGTCTGTTCTTATGACTGACTCAAAAAAAAGAATGTCTTAACAATGAGATCAACCAGGACAGCAATCCAATAATAAAAAAACACTCAAAAATATGGTAATAAGTAAATCCAAAATTCCATAACATTTTACACACTTTACAATAAAAATTTAAATTTCTGATCTTGGATTCTTTTCTTAATGTTACATCTTATCTTAAAAAATTTGAGTTTTAAGTGAATAAGTTAAATGCTAACATTTTACTAATATTACTATACGTTAAATCACACGTAACTACTGTACTAGACATCTATGTGCTTACACTTGGCTGAGAGACACAAAAGATTTTCAGTAACATAAATTTTTGTTTCCACCATATACACACAATACAGTAATATAGACACAAAAATACAATAAAAGGTAAAATTAATTAATAGGAAATTTTTAAATGACTGCTTATTCCAGTCTGTTTAATCCAATGACATTTCCATGTAACTTTCTTTAATTAATGTAAATGATTTTTAAAATTATATAAAAAAAACTGTAAATACAAACATTTGGAATTATTTGGGCTAAACAACATTAATTTAAAGATAAATTTCCATCTTAGCACTTTGCACACTTTCTCACAATATTTATAACAAGTTATTCCACAATTAATTATCTTTTCCACTACAACGTTGGGTACAGTGGTAATTATGGCACTATCATTAAAAATACAATTAACCTCGTACTTCCTCAGCTCACGAAATGAACTCACTACATCTCTATTATGTACACGTAAGAAACTTTCCCACTGCTCTAATTTACCTTTGGTCGGTATGAATTCCGATCTCACACTCCTCAACCCTTCTAATACTAAGTCTATTTGCTTTACACGATTTTTCCAAATTTGCGCCAAGATGTCTATATTAACCAATCGACGTAAAGCAAACTGCGGTAACCGTTCCAAAACCTGAGTAGTTAATTTACATCCATAAGAAGATGCGCATATGATCTTAAAACCCCTTTTTCTAATGTAAATGCCAAATGGCATTACGTATGCGGCATACTTCTGATATCTCAGCATGAGTGAACGACGAAAGTACCACTTCCACAAATCCAGTACCATGACCCACGAGGCCGTGCTTTTCTTCTCTACAAAACCTTCTCTTTTTAACAAAAGATGAATCTTGGCTCGCGTCACCTGGTTCGAACGCCTATACTTAGTACACGTGTACGAGTATCGATTCACTTCTCTAAACTTAACAGCGGACAATGTACGATTGAACTGCCCCATCTCGATTACACTCACATCCCTAGGATACCCAAACTCCTCCCCCAGAGTATTAATCAATCTCAGGTTTGTCCAAAAAGTTTTAATTTTAAATGGTTTTCCTCTACTTAACTGGTTATCCCTCTGGATTAAAGAAATCGTCCCATGATCTGGAGGAAACCTTTCTTTATTTCTATCAACGACCATTCGTAAATAGTTAATTCTATCCGGCGGTAATTTAAAGTGCAGTTGACTTTCCCTTAAAACACCCCGAAAGTCAAAATCCATAAATAGCTTTACCGAATAGGGGAATTCGGTTTCTTTCTCCATTCCCTCCGAGCTATTTTCTGTAACAAAATTTACAGATTTCGGCCTCCTACGATACAGTTTTACTAAATTTACACGATAAATTGCACTACGATCCCTTTTTCTGGGTAAATCGTAATTAAATTCTAAACTTGTCATTTTACCAACCCCTAACCAATTCTTATCAGTACCCTTTGAATTGGAGGGAATCAAACGCATTGTTGATTTATCTCCGACATCTTTCCTAACAACGGCGCACGCGCAAATTTCTTTCCTTTCCTCTGTTCCGCTTTTATACTAGCCATTGTAGGGTTTTGAAAACTTTTATGACCTACTGTTAGGCCCGCTCCCCTTTCAACTGGGAGTTGACTAGCCTCCTTTTCTTCACTCTTAATTTCACAATTCAATGTTGCAGGGATAGTAAAACCCGTATCTACTATCAATCCTCGAGAACTTACTCCTATGTCCTCATGATTTATTACTGGCTGTGCAACCGTCATCACAGCTGTAACACTCTCCTTAACTGCCCTTGACCCCACCTTCCTTTCAGAATCACGAATTCCAAAAATATCGACTTCTTTCCCTTTCTCAAGCCTAGACAGTTTATCCTTCTCTTTTTCTATCCCTCTCACTGCGGACGGGGATTAACACACGTGCGTTTCACCGGGGGTCACAAATCTCAATTCTAACTTCAGAAGGCATGGCGGTTTTTTCACTTCTATCAACATCCGGATTACTTACCGGCCTACACTTTTTAATCGGTTCACTAATTTTCCTCGACCGATTTCCTGACAAATAACTCTCCTGTGCGCAATTCTCGACTTTATCTTCTACTTTTAGATGAGATTCCTGATTTTGTAACTTATCTCGGTGTACAATTCTCAATCGTTCTAATTCTCATTCCCTCATTAGTTTACGCTCTTCAAACTCCCGTTCAAGTTCCCGTTCCTTATTTTCACGTTCAAGTTTTTCACGTTCACGTTTTTCATCCAAAATACACTCCAACAGACATTCAACTAATTCTTCATTATAGTATTCACTCTGACAAATTCTATTCTTAATTTCTATCTTAGGTAAAGTATTATCGGCTTCGACTCCCATTTCTTTCGCCATTTCTACTAATACGTCTTTTCTTTGCCTTAATAAGTACGCCATGATGCACTAATACACACAAAACCAAATTAAGCTTAATTGTCACAAAAATTATACAAAAACTCTACGCACACTAGAAATACACTAGACCTAGACTTAACTATAATTCACAAAATCCTAAAAACAAAGCAGTACTCTCCACAGTAACTGAAACAATGAAACAAGTATAACTACTGTATACTTAACTATATTTCACAAATGTGCGCAAATCTTAAAAACAATACAGTACTCTGCACAGTAACTGTACCAACGAAACAAGTATAACTACTGTATACTTAACTATATTTCACAAAAACGCACAAATCTTAAAAGCAATACAGTACTCTACACAGTAACTGTACCCCCGAAACAAGTATAACTACTATATACTTAACTATGTTTCACAAATGTGCGCAAATCTTAAAAACAATACAGTACTCTGCACAGTAACTGTACCAACGAAACAAGTATAACTACTGTATACTTAACTATATTTCCCCAAAACGCACAAATCTTAAAAACAATACAGTACTCTGCACAGTAACTGTATCAACAAAACAAGTATAACTACTATATACTTAACTATATTTCACAAATGTGCGCAAATCTTAAAAATAATACAGTACTCTACACAGTAACTGTACCAATGAAACAAGTATAACTACTATATACTTAACTACATTTCACAAACAACAATATTAATAAATCGCACATTTATACATTATACAAAACTTAAAAAATCTTTCTAGTCTCTCTTTCTAGTGTTTTCTAACTTTACCTAGTACGTAACTTCTCATGCTACCAAAATTTTACATACATTAATCATAACAATAATAATAATCAATTGCTGCCCCGAGTATAATCTCAAAGAAAAGACTCACCTTTCTGTTTCGAATCACTGCCAAAATCTATGGCACACTGGTCGGGAATCACACACTTAATCCTCTTGACTTCCTTCAAAATCAGCCGACGGAAATCAGGGTCTGTTTTCGGCTTTCCTCCGCTTGTTTCTTTCGTTGATTCACCCAACACGATTCACATACAGTAAAATGGACAGCAGGCTCTCCGGAAATTTTCCAGCAACAGGAACACACTTTAACGATAAGGATGGAGACACCACAGGAACTCAGGAGAAATTTGCGTTGTTTAAAGTTCTTTTATTTTTCTCGCACACACGGCTGGCATTTTCTCTCTTTGTTATTTCTTTTTTCTCAAAAATTATTTTAAATAAAAAAGGATTCGGGCATTTAATTAATTAGCTAAATGCCGATCCCAGCTCGCTGCCACCAATTTAATTAGCTGTAACGTCGTGGCTCCACATTGAAAATGTACGCTAAGCTAATTATTAAAGAATCTCTCGTTGTATTCTATCAGCCGTCTTTCCGGGGTCTCTTTGCTCCCTCCTTCGTCAGCAGGCCTCTCTTTTGGGTATCTCTCGTGGGAGTCTGTCCGGAGTCTCTTCCTTCGTCCGCAGGGTTCAATTTCGGGAATCTCTCGTGGGAGTCTATCACGAGTCTCTCAGGAGTCTATCAGGAGTCTCTCAGGAGTCTCTCGGAGTCTGTCCGGAGTCTTCTTCAGGAGCCCTCCCTCTCTTTCTGAAGTCCACTCTTTTAAACACTAGGGGCGGGTTCACTCCACGCCCCTCATCAATCCCCATTGGCCGACCTCAGGGTTTTGCACCCGGCACCAACGGTCTTGCACGTCATCCATTCGTGCAGAGATGACAAAAGTCCGGTCCCTCTCAAAGGTTCCCGGCGACAAGGGCCCGGCTGACATCTGGCACTTCAAACACCTCGCCGCCGCCTGCAGAGGCGCCAGCATTCAAGACGTACAATCACTGCCCATGAATAGAAATAATGCAGCGATGCCTAGCCCATAGTGTCCCCCAGACACACCGTCGCCGACGGTCCAGCTGTCTGATACAACACAATGCAGCTAAAAACACGTTTTCTCCAGCTGTGGGAATGTTTATGAATAGAGGCGCTTTCTCCATTGTGACGACGTCACAATATTAAGTAAGCAAGGGCTCAGATCGAAAAACATGACAAGTTTGAGATCCTCTGTTCTAATCTATGGTGCTGACGCGTACTGTTTTTTTTTTATTTCATAACTCAATACAAATACTCATACAAATTTAATCTGCAAAAAATATATATTGTTACAGGTACTCAGTTACTCTCTTCTATAAACTCGCAAATTTTCTGCCTGTTAATTAATGTTTACATAAAAATTTTAATAATTACAAAACAACCTAATTTTACTGTAAATATTAAAAAAAAAATTTTTTTTTATTGCAATTCATTAAAATTCCCTTTAGTTTGATTGTTAGAGGAATATCTAAAATTTTAATTTTAGAATTTCTTTGTCATTTCGTTGAATTGTTTGGCAATGTTTGTAATATGCATAAAAAATTTACAAATTTAATGAAAATTTATGCAATAATACTTATACAAGAATATTTTTTGAACTTTGTATGTTTGAAAAGTTACATCGTATACATACCTTACAAAAGATGGTATCATTTTTTAAGAACTGTTATTCAAATCTTTTTAAAAAAAATAATATTGTGCAGATATAATGCTTGGCATGAATTTTTTTTCATAAAAGTTAATGTACATTACGTACTGTTCCATAACGTACATAAAGTACATTAACAATTTTTTGTAATTTTTCACTTTTTGTTTTATATTGGGTTATATTTAAGACATTAAGATTGTACAATGTTCAAAGAACTGTTGTATATTAGTTGATTTTTTTCAATGATACACTACCGTTATGAAAAAGTAAGATATCGTGTACATAAAATAAAAAATTCTCAAAAATGAAAAAAAAAACTTTTTCTTTTTGTGATCTGAAGCAAATTTCAAATGCTTTGCGATATGAGTAGGGTATTCCAGAGTAATATGTTTCTCAAAAAGTAAGAATAATTTTAACACAAATGGGTGTATTTCAGTAACTAAATGTTCAGTGAATAATCTGGTTACGATAAATTTGAATTTTTAAATCTTTGTATGAAAAGACATAAAGAGTATTATACTCAGAAAGTACTACTTTTTTGAAATTTCATGTTTACACTAATAATTAAACTTTATAAAACTGTTCTTGCATAGAAAAGTGTGTTTTTTGGAAGATGTATTCCAGCAAAGAAAACAAGTATTGATGCATATAAATCAACATAAAAGTACTACAAAAAATACATTGAAATATATATATATATATATATATATATATATATATATATATATAAACGAAAAGAGAGAGAGAGAGAGCTTAAAATTAGCTTATGTAACACGGAAAATTTACAAAATAAATTTTTTTTAAATTAGATTTCATTAAGCTGGACATTATTTTCACTGTCTCCTTTGTAAAGGAAAGCAAATAATAAATGTAAGTTTTGATTTTATTTTAATATGATAAAAAAGTTTGTACATTTTTTTAAGTCCAATGGAAAATACAAAATAAATCAAAAGTAAAGTCATAATTACCGTTTGCAGTTTTAAAGAAATGGAGTAAAATTGAAGAAATTACTGTTTTAAAATTGCGTCGACTCTCTCTTTGAAAAAAAGTGATTTTCTGAAGGCAGTGGCGTAGCTAGGTATTTAAAGGCCCTGGTACAAAAAATGAGGGCTCTATCTTGGTTGAATTCTATCAAATATAAAAATATGGGAATATTTTAAATATATACAAAGCTACAATTTTTACTTACAGTCTTCTCTTTCTTGGCTTTTTTTGCGATTAAACGCACCCCACTTGGTTTGTTTGTTTCTTTTTTTTTCTTTTTTTGTAATCTATAATTTTAGTTTTATAATTTATCTAATACGATTTGTATGTGCTCGAGTATGTACTCACGTTAAAAGGAAGCAGAAGCGTAATGCTACACTATAAAACGTCGTTGGAGAATCCCTAGCTATTAATTTATTCGGGAGGATCGAACTCGCATCCAACAGAGGGCTTAGAGGTACAAAATAGTTCAAGGAGATAGATAGGAAATGATACAAAAATATGCATGAACAAGAAAATTTATTAAAATATTATTATAATTAAAAAAAATATATCTGCAAAAGAGCAGAGGAGGGGGGGGGACAAAATTACATCAGTAAAATTCCTTCATCATACGAGAAGATTGCGAAATATTGAAACAGGGAACTAGCTTATTATGAATCATATTGTTATTAAAAATAGAATGTAACTAGGAGGGAATTGCTTCTTGTGTAGGTTTTTTAAGATGTAATAATAAGTATGATAAGATTTTTCATGGAACTTGAAGTTTATTTTCAAATAACAGTCTATAGAAAATATTGAAAATAACAAGAACTTTTCAATAAGTAAAGTTCGCAACACTGAACAAACAACGAAAAGAATTTAGAGGTGAAATCCCTACAAATTCGAAATTACTTTCAACTGAATTGCGACGATTACAGTTATGTGTTGCAACCTTTTATATTTATTTATTAAATTTGGAAGATCACAAATTCGGCTGCCCTTGTGTATAGATATCTTGCTTAGAATCTAAAGGAATTCATGATACCAAAAAGAGTGTTGTAGATCGCTATAAAGCAGTGCTTCTCAAACTTTCAAAATTTGCGACCCAATTTTCAGTCATAATTTTCATCGCGCCCCACTTCTTACAACAACAATGTACTGAATGCAATTATAATGTACTTTGATGGTAAAACTATGATGCAATACGACTTTAATTATAAGCGCACTAATTAAATAAATATTAAGTTCGACGTTGAGCCACAACATCTTCTCATCATATAATGAATAAAAATTTACGCGGATACAAATCATTCCCAATTCCTGTTGTTACATGTTATAAATTCTTAGATTTTGAACATGTTTCGTATAATAGCGTGAACTCCACACGGAACGTGTTTTTATAGACGTATCGGTAATCACATTTTGTTTTACACAAACGAAAACAAAATTAAATTAAATTAAAGTATAAAATTTAAAAAATAAAATCTTATTTTATTGCCAAGAAAATATAAAACATGCAAAATTGCAAGTTTTTTATGAACAACATTTTGTGTAAGTAACATTAAATTAAAAAACTATAAGTACTATAAATTTTGGCGCCCCCTGCCCCAGGCACCCTTGTGCGGTGAACAATTTTGCCACCCACACGCGGCGGCCCTGAACGTAACAATATAATTTTTTATTATAGACTATTATCCTAACTTCTGTTAATAAGCAAATCGAAAATGTAACCCAAAAGTGCTAAAGAATTCCTGAAGCAGAGGAAGAAATAAATTAGGCTGGTTGCTCACAACTCATCGAGTGATTATTTTTTAAAAGATATAGAGCCTATATTCGTATAGAAAAAAAAATATTTTGTGCACATGTTATTCATTAAAGTATTAGAAAATGTTTTTTCCCTTTCATTTTTATATGTATTACTTAGTTTAAGTTATACACGAACGAATAAATTTTTTGAAATGAAAAGATTTTGTTAAAATAATTGGCAAGAATTGCTATGGATAGAAAAGTAGAAAGTCATATACCATTTCGGAATCTTAACTAAATGGGGGTCATCTTTGAAATAACTTTCTTAGGGTAGCATTTAATATTTTACAGAAAGAGAGAAAAGCTAGGTGAAAAGCTACTTTCTCAAACCAAATTCAATCAGCGATAATTTTAACGAAAATAAAAAAGTCTTTTGCACCACTTAAGATTGTAATTAAAAGCATGGCTTTGCATGATGACGTTAAGTGAAATATAACTGTAAGATTCTGAAATTTGTGATGACAGAATCTGATGATATTATGGAGGGTGTAAAACGAAGGTGTTTTTAAAATGAAGATGTTTTACAAAAGAAAAAAAAACCGCTATGATTTTTATCCATAGAAAAGAAGGCCTTTACTATTTTGGAATCTTAACTAAAAGAAGGGCAGCTTAACTAAAATTTGCCTGGGGTAGTGTGCAATATTTTTGAAGTAGAACCTCTTAACGCACGCTTGACTTGGGGAGTAAGCTGGTGAATGCTTGATGAGAGCGTTACGAAAAGTGTAATCGGGCGAGGCAAACGGACGTACGCTTGATTGACTTGGGGGTGCCCTCACATTGGACTTGTGGCTTTATATCCTGTTAATAAATAAGGTTTCCCCACTTACTGTGATTATCAAGGTATTAATCTTGTGAAAAGGAAACTCTTCGTTGAACACATTGTCAAAAGTATTTACTGTTTAATTTTTTATTCATTCATATTTATTTTCATATTACCTCAACAACAGCCGTGGCGGAGTGCAGTAAGCAACCGCTGCACTTCAATTCATAACTGCAGCAAATACCGGCTGCTTTTTCTACTTTTCATGAATGACAGAAAAAAATTGCCCAAAGTTACTTTCAATCGCCAAAGTCTCAGAAAATACGTGTTGGACTTGAGCGATCCCATAATTGATTCAAGCAATTTTTTTTTTGTTTCTGTCAGAATTCTGGTCAAATGACGATGAAAATGTTAACATCCCGAATTTTAATTGTATTGCGAAATTTAAGCGTAAAAATATTAGATCAGCAGAATTGGCAATTTATCAGAAATCAAAAGATGCCTCGAATATAGTAACTTCGAACATGGACATTTTATTACTATATATTCGTGAAATCGATATTGGTCAGTCATCAATTGGTGATGTTTGAGCTGCTCACTGTGTTTTGAACGATGTAACAAACATCATAAAGGTAGTTGCTTACATTTAGCCGAATAACAGAGTTATATATAAAAATATTATTTTTTTATATAAAAGACTTATGATTTACGGTCGAGTAGGCTCTGTAGAATTAGGAGAAAACTATCATACGTTGCCACTTATTTTAGCAGGAGATTTCAATGTTAATTTTACGTTCGAAGATGGACAACTCTTGGTAAATTTTTGCAAGATAAATTAGAACTACAAATGAATAAAATGAATAATAACCGAAATGAGCCTACTACAAGGCATGGAACAACAATCGATGCAGTTTTCTCTAGATATCTTTGCAATTTTCATTCGAGAACATATGTATCTCATTTCTCATACTATAAGCCTATTGTCTAGGTTTTACAATCAACCACAGTAGTTACTGATGTATCCAATAATGAAAATAATGAATAAAAATAAAAAATCTATTCAACAATATTAATTTATCGATGAAAACCCATAATAAATTTAAATGTTTGTAGAAAATTAGTATATGTATACGAATGTGTACGTGTATAAATTATACATATATAAACATATATATCTACATACATATAGATGGAGCATAAGAAGTTTTACTTCAGTCGTGTAGTATAAAGCACACTCGTTTTTTTTTAATGAAGAGTCAAAGTTAGGTGACATATATAATCCTAGCGCAAACAAACTACATTAATTTTAACTATACCAACAAAGATTTTTGCTCCACTTGTGATTAATAGCACTGCTATGTGTAAAATCACGTGGGTGAAAAAGTCACTGCGAAATTTTGAAATTGTTCGGTCACAGTACCTAATGGCGTGATGGAGGATGAGAATTTTTCACATTTTCACAAATATGCTACTCCGAACGATATAGATTTTATTAACTTTTCACAGAGCTTAGATGTGACTACTCTTCCCCCCCCCCATGCCCGCCAGTTATGGACACCTTAAATGCTAGCATTTTTAATTTAAATGGTAAATTATGAAAACCTTATTATGATTGTGAGACTTTCCTGGCTTTCGACATTCCAGCCTCTCTGCATTTCGACTCCTATTGTGAGCAAGTTGGATATTACGTACAGTATCTGAAAAATTCTTCTGAGAAGAATCTGATCTGAAATCCATCTTTGGAAACTGAAATGAAACACACATTTATGAAATTTGCATAATTACTTTTAATAATAAAATAATACTTAGACTTTAAAATAACCGAAAAAATGCTATTTGTGAATATATTAACTTAATAAATTTTAAATTTATATTTAAAAAAATATTTCTTCTAAACATAATTCTCAAAATTTGAATGAAGTGTAACAATCTCATTTCCGTTTCTAATAAGCAAAATCATCGAGTTGTTCATAGTTTTTTTTTTAAAGTTAAACAAGCCGGTCTTGGAACAGTGTTTGCTTAACTTAATGTTTCTTGGATATCTGAGCATTTTATCAACTGCTAATTCATTTTCTTGCAAAGTTATTCAATATCACTCTGATACGCATTTTTATACGACAATCCTTCAAAAATCCAGTTTGAAGCTGCATTCGAGCAATACGTAACCAAAGGAGGGAGATGGTGTTCTTATTGTCGGTAAAAGAATTGTAATAGAAATTTTAAATTTATAATAAAAATCAACTATTTTAACCTTATGCGTATGAAAAATCTAACCTTTTTAAAGAACAACAGGCATCAATGTAATAATAATTATCTTTCTTCTTTATGTTGATCCCAACTGAACGAACAACAAAAATGCGGAAAATAATATTAAAAAAAGAGTTCATTTTGTTTATGAAAAGTATTAATAATTTAATATATTTGATACATGTTATATGTTATATATATATATAATATAAATATATATATAACATATAACATGGTAAATATATTAAATCATGAAAATATTTGTATATATGAAATCGCTTCACTCCAACACCGTTCAACCGATCACTATGAAAGTTGGCATGTATATGTAATTTTTGTGGAGAAGGTTTTTGTATCCTCTTTGCTGCTGCTCCCCACCAGGGGGCGCTACAGTAAAGCAACTTCTGCACCGTTCACCAAATTGCCAACGTTGCGGCCAAAAATGATACCAAAGGGCATAGCGAAATGATCACCAACATTTCGCTATGTTTCCATTGAATCGCCATTATAATGCAAGGAACGCCGTTGCTTGCGAATATTATAATTTTGACATAAAATAAATACAACTGAAAGTAATAGTAACGTATTACACATCCAGATATAAATTATTTACTCTATTTTAAGCGTTCAGTACACAAACTTTGAAACAATGTGTTACTTTTGCTGAACAGAAGTTTGCTTAGTAAGGTGTTTTCAAAAATCAACCCACAAAAGAGTTACGGGGCGTTATAAATAAAAAAAAAATTTCTTTTATTAGCTATTAGGCCTTCAGACTTTAAATTTTACAAATATGTTTTTTTGTTCAGCTGAGATATGCGCAAAAAGCTTTGTTTTTTGTTTAATTTGCAATTCACGTAAAATTAACTCATTAAAAACTTCTTTATCCTTCGATTTGTATTGTTTAATTTCTTAATACACCCGCCCGAAGAACGGGTATACCAGCTGGTTTATATAAATATTTATATATGTGAAAATAATCAATAACAATCTTAAATTAAATAATATTCAATCAATTAAAAAGAGCTTTACGTAGAGCTCAGACAGAATAATAATTAATAAAAACTGTTTAAAATTCTCTCATAAGTTATTGAGATTATGTTAATTCCATCCAATCTTATGTATCAATATGACTCAATTATGAACAAATGATGCATTTTTACGTGTTTTTAAAATTCTTCTAATAAGCTCATTAGAAATTATCATTAAGAATAACTTATTAATCAAGCGTCTTCTGATGTTAACATTTTTTATGCGAAGATATTTTTAGATTATTCATGAACTAATGATCAAAGCAGGAAACAAGTCTTCAATGTTCAAAATTCATTGGATTGACATTCAAAGTTATTAGAACTGACCCAGTTTTAGAAAATTAAAATAGTAGAATCACGAAACAAACCAACAAGTCTGAAGTGTTGCCTTCACAAACAAAAGGTTTCTGTTGACAATAATTTTCTAAATTCTCCGGTGTTTCACACAAATCGGGGTATTCCATACAGAAGTACGTTCGGTTTACACTGAAAAAAAAAATAAAACAAATAAGAAAATGAAGATCAAGCACAATTTTAAACCATTTATCTATTATATAGGAATTTCTAATATAAAATAGGTGATTTTTTTGGAAAAACAACACCTATGCATCTGCACATTTTCCAAATGCGCTCTTTTAAAGCAGTTTTCTAGAAGATTTGCATATCCCCTCCCCTTTCGCTTTTTCACTAACGTTCTTAAAACAGCATTTAGAAATTTCTTAAATACGATCCAACATTCGATTTCAATGTTTCATGCTTTTATAAACTTAGGAATTATTTTTTTCGATGCGTGTCGTCTTGAGTGAGTGAGTGAACCCTCTAAAGCAGCTTTTCGGAAACTGGGGGGGGGGGGTGATAACCCTGGGGGGGGTGCGAACACATAAAAATGTCGAAAACAAAAGCTTGTTTAAAAAAATATGAATTTACTGAAAGGAAGGAAAACAAAATACATTCTGGCATAATAAGGAATAAAATATACATTTGCACTGATATAATATACTTATAAATGTATCAGTACTGCATATTTAATAATTAATTTAACTTAACTAAGTTAAGGACAAGTTTAATAATTACTAGTGGCTCCAAGGGCTTGCCATATACAGTTTTATATAGAAAATTTAGTACTTGATTCATATTTGTACGGTTATAATTAAAGTTGTATTGCAACTTTAGCCTCAAAATGTATTATTACTGAATTCAATACATTGTTATTGTATGGAGGGGACGCGATAGAAATTATGATTGAAAATCGGTTCGTAAATATTGAAAGTTTGAGAAGCACTGCTCTCAGGTACCCCACACATTCAAATGGGATCCTGTCGGGTCAGCAAGGTAGCCAGACCAACTGAGCGATATTTTCCTTTTGGAAGTATTCTGGCATCGTTTGTGTTCGATGTGGCTGAGCATTGTCCTCCATGAACGAAAACACTGGGCCTAAACAGTGTAAATTGGTATTCTATTACCTCGTCCACATATTACTGAGGGGTATAAAACGTCTTTGAAAGGTTTTCACATTGGTTAGGCCATTTGTCGTAATTTCTCCGCACACCATTCAGCTGTGTCTGTGAAATCGAGATATTTCACGTACTAAAAAGGCAAGTTGCATGTCCCTTCCTCTCTCCAGATCAAAACACGTTTAGGATCAGTATTCAGACTATATTTGGAGTCAGTCCAACCTCCTTAAACCTTCGTGCTGAACGGCTGAGTCGTGGTTCCGTCTCAACTTGAAGGTCTGAAACAAAATCTGTTGTAATCGCGGTTTCTTTTAGCCGACAGTAACTAAGTGAGTTGGTTGCTTTTGGCTGCAATCGACCCCACTGCTATCCACTGATAAAGTTCTTAAAATAAGCCAAACTCCTTAGATGACACTTTAAGGTATATTCAAATCTCAATTGGCTTCCATTTGTGTTTGGCTTCTCCCAGTTCTACCAAAAACTCGCCCCTTTTAACCTTCACTTAAATAACGCATTTGAACCACAGCTAATAAATACCGATCAGTCTCCAAAACCTCATTCATTCTAAGCAACCCTACAAGCAGAAATTCTAATATGCACAATTGTGCACCACATTGTCAACCATCGAATTTGCGTACGTTCGGGGCTAACGTATACGTGAAAGTGCATTTTTGTGTTCTACTGTATTCTCAAATAACGTAAGAAATTGCAGCATTGAGCACTGGTTGCAACGCTAACAGCATATTTTTTTCTCATTATCGTCTAATTTGGATGACTACTGTACTAAACTTATCTACATACCGTTCCCATACATAGCATATAACTCACTTAAAGAGTTAATCCGTTTTAAATGTATAATATAGAAATAAATTAGAAATTTTAAGTATAAATTAGTATGTACTTAATTGTGTTAATCATTATTTAACTTTGAGATAATAATTACCGAATACTGTAATAAATTAGCAATTTATAAAATACTTACTAGTTGTCGTTGCAAATAGTTATCGAGGGTTTTATTATATTCTCAGGAGTGGTCGCTGCAATGCTGATGGTGGTAGGATAGGAATAGTATATTATACAGAACATCGTGGATTGATAAAAGAAACATACAATGCATAAAAGAAGAATAATTCTTCTGAAAGCGACCCAAAGAACCCTTGTAGGAAATCTCAGAGAACAGATCCATCTTAAGCAGTTAGGCCTGAGAGAAGTGATTATTTTTTCTCCTGGGTGGCGGCGATAAACTGGAAATGGAAAAATATAAAGAAATCATTCGAAAAGTTCATAAAGTTTTGAATATTCCAATCAAAAATTTTTTTAAAAATGTCTCCTTACAGTTATTACGACCAATTGGTTTTTGATGAAGAGATGAGATGTTCTGAAATTCATCTCTCATTGAAAAAAATATAATGGGCAGAAGATCTTTCCTCAAAAATTTGGATGGGGCAAATTTATCTGATTTTTCGGGTGGGCTTACGCGTTTCTCCAGGAATTCAAATGGTTCTCAAAATAATTGCGCCAAAACACGGAAGCAAACGACAACTACACGAAATCTACATAAAAAACATGAAAATAAATAAAAATTTACAGTATCTAACATGTAATCATTTACCGCCGCCATGTCGTTTCTCTCGAAAGGAAAAATCCTACTCTTTAAGAGCCCCAAGTCTACGATTTCTTTCCCGAGTTCCCAGGTGCCCAGGAAATCATAAGATTTTCATACTCTTTTCGCCCTAGAAATTTCTGGAAATGACAAGTGGCTTAAATAATCTGAGGTAGCTAGTTTTGACTTGACTGTGGATTTCGACATCCGATATAAATTTTAACTGATCACATGGTTGCAATTTTTCGATCATTTACCCCGAATTTCTTGGAAGGAGAAAAGTCCATTTGTGTCCCCAACAGTGGGGTAAGAGAAGCAGTAGCGCTCACAAAGGGTTAGGGAGAATTTTTACAGCTTGTCGTTGCAAAGAGTAAATACATGAAATATGGATCAGTTTCTGTCTGCATGTTGAATATCGCTTCGTTAATTAAAAATATTTCGTTTTTAAAGGAACATCATTTTGAAGTCTACCAGCACGACTATTTTGATGAGGTTCTGATATTTTGATTTACACTGATAACGTAAGTACATATACTTAAAACTGTTACTTACTTAATTTATTTAAACCATTTTTTTTCGATATTTGTCTTCATTATAAGCTATTTAATTTAATCAGTAGCTTGAAGAAGGGAATAAATTCCCAAACTGTTCGGGGTATGAAATTTTTTAAAAAAAATCTTATCTTATTTATTACTTACTCTAAACCAAACTTTTGGGAGAGATGCTTTCATTAATCTTTAGTTATTTTTATGTAACAAAAATATAGTAATTATATTATATTTATGTAACATAAAACAAGTAATCAGAGTTGCACAAATAAAGGATCTGAAAAACAAGAATGAATATTTTTAACTTACGGGATCTTTGCTCCCCCAGCAAGTTAATTTTTAAGTATTTGTTCACATATTTATCTCTTAGTAACAAAATTACAAAAACAAGGGATTCGGATGGATTAAAAAAAATTGAAAGAAAATTGACTCTCCAACGTGAAACTAGGTGAGACTTTGAAAAAAATTCCTGAGGCATCAGCTGAAATTTTCTGCTGCAGGGCTATTCATGAGAAAGTTAACTAGGATGAGAGATAAAAGCCCAAATTACGTATGTTTGCTCTCAAATCAGACTTTAAAAATTAATAACTAACATATTTTATATTTTTTGTACTTTTAGCTTAATGCAAAATTGAGTACAAATTTTGTAATAAAAATACATCCATATATTTTATATATTTTTATTGACTTCAGTTAAAAATAATGTGTTTTAAATTTTTTCGAAATTTTTATCTGTTTTGGGGAATTTTGGGAATGTCTATTACGTTAACGGGATTTCATAGAAATTCCCAGGAATGGAAAAACCGAATGACCGGAAAAGCATCACCCAATGAAGTTTCCCCAACTAGTTCTAGAAATGTATATATATTCTCCCCCTACGCTTAAATATTCCTTCTTGGGAAGGAAGTGTAATCTCTTTCTTATCTTTTCGTTAGAGCAGCGATACTCAACCTGCGACCCGCCGGGCTTTTCTGAGCGACCCCTTCATGGCCCGTAGCTCTAAAAAAATCAATTATTTAAGAAAACTGTATTAAAAAGATTTAGTGGGAGATCCTATCAATAAAGCAATCAAATCTACCAAATTGCTGTCGATGTCGTACGGGGTAAGAAATGAAAGATTTTTTGTTCTGATTGTAACTCATTTCCATATTTTGTTCAACATTCCTTCGGACTTATAATGCTTTTTCCGTTAATCCTCATGTGAAATATCGACTATATATTCTCGGCGGGTAGAAAGGTTGAGTACCCCTTCTTTAGAGGTTCCAGTGGTGTAACAGCTTGGATGGGTCTATGATGGGGAGTTTAGGAAGAGGAATGCTAAGCATCTACAACTTTATCTGGTTTATCATGACTGGTGATCTGGCGTGGTTATCCATATAATAATCAGTACGTAAAATAGTATGAGGGATAGCTGTTTCTTTTTTGCTAAGGTAAAACATGAAATATTTTTATGCTTAATAGTAGTTTTTTTTCATAATTGGTTCCAATGACATTGATTTTATATCAATTAACTAATCTCTGCCTCTACTTTTTCTAACAGTTGCTTTAAATATTAAACATTATTTTAATTTTATAAAAATTATTTATATGTAGTAATTATAAAAATATTCATTCTTATTTCGTAAAACTAATCGCAATGTTTTTTTTTTTTGAAGTGATAACTTCTTTAGGTGCAATTTGCTGGAGAGTGAACTTGAATGATGCGCTATAAGAAGCCAAGCATTGTTCCGCTTCGGGTTTGTAACGCTCGTTACAATGGATCGGAACTTTCCGTAACAATGTCAAGTTCTTCAACAAAAAAGACTAACAACAATGATAAAATTTGGCGTCGAAAATCGGTTTCCAGCCAAACTGGAATTTCAGGACATTGTTATATTGACTGTATTAATTAACTTTGTTTAAAAAATAATCGGTTATTAGTAACTTCTTGAGGCGCGTTTTGCTGGAGAGTGAACTTGAATGAACATCACGTTCGGGTTTGTAACGCTCATTCGTCTTTTTTCGTCATTATTGTAAGAATGTTATTGTTACAACAATGACAAAACTTGGCATCGAAAATCGATTTTCAGCCAATCTGGAATTTCCCGATGTTGCTCAATTGACTGCATTAATTAACTTTGTTTATAAAGATAAATGCTTTTAACGTGTGATTAACTTGAAATATATTACTAAAATCCCAATCTCTGCAATGTTTCCCATTTTTTTTTACAAATTTCTGGGGATTTTCTTGGATTTAAATTCCAAAAAAAAAAAAATTACAACTATTTTTTAAGTAGTTTGGTACATTGTATATCTTTCTCAACGCTGCCAAGTTAGACTGAGATGGAATATTGTAAAACTTCTTTAAAAAATTTATAAAATTTCGTATATAATTTTGAATTTTTTTTATTTTTCTGCTTTTTTTTGCACATAAAATATTTTTTTAAAAGGCACTTTTCCATTTCAAGGAGCCTTAAAAATGCAACTTAAAAAATTGCTAAAATCACCAAAAGCAAGTAATAATTAATTGCAATGAACCTACGAGAGAATTGACCAGTTTTAGGTTTATGGAGCATATGCAGAAATCTTCTGATACATTACAACTGATAGTTTTCTTTATTTTTAAAAAAGTGATTTAAAGTGAAAAACTTTAAGAATATAAGAAAGGGCTGAATTGTTTTCATCAGATAGTACTATTTACATCTTGAATCTTTCTTTATACAGTGAGTGCAAGAAAATGTCTAAGGTTTCTCTCTCCTACATAATAATAATGAATAAATAATTTTATATAACAATACTAATATCCCCTTGTTCTTAATTCACCTAACTAATCCCTGAAATATAACATTACAAAATTTGAAGTTATCACTTTTATCGGGTGGTCATAAGCGCACACACACTCTTTTTTAAAGTTTATTTTGCATTACATTAAGCATGCACCAATAAATCCTGTTAAAGCATTTAATAAAGCAATTTTCCCCCCAAAAACTATGATTTGTATTTTAAAACATTGTAAGATATGCTTTTTTCTGCAGCTTTGTTTGGATCATTGATAAGAATAGTAATTGAACTTCCTAAAACGATAGAGTTTTTAAATGATATTCCTGTACAACGAGAATTTAAATAGATGTCACACATATTCGAAATGAAGCAAGAAAGAAAGAAAGAAAGAAAAAGAAAAAAAAAAACAAGCTTACGTTTTTTTCCCCAGCAGTCCTTTTGGAAAAAGAATTGGTATTTCTGGTCGTGTCCGATTTCATCCATTGCATTTTGGGGGCCAAAGTCCCTTCCTTTGATTTAATGGATCGCAGAAACGTGGAGAAAGCCATCAAATCGAGCACAACAGAAGATCCCGTAATGGTATGGGTCTGTCCTATCTCTATCGTTCATCAAGCACGAGGGGATATTTAAAGTAATATAATTATTGATTCTCGTTTTAACGATTGATTTTCCTTTCAACATACAGATCATTATATTTAACTCTATTTCTTAGGTAGTCCATAAGGATTTATTTTTGTTACTCAATTAAACAATATGGATTCAAACATGGCCCACATAATGCCTTTTTTCCTTTATTTTTTGGTACCTTTTTGTTAATTTTTTATTTAAAAAGGTGACAAAATCTATTTATCTATTCATATTTGCGTCGGCCAATACTGGTAAAGATCATTATACAATCATTATACAAAAGTAATAAGCCTGGTTGTGTGTGTGTGAGATTTAAGTATTCGAAATTCAATGAATAGTTTAACATGTTTTATGATATGAAAAAAAATCAAATAAATGATTCATGGAGTTGACGAAATATTCATTAACTTAGCAACGGTTGATCCATACGAAGATTCATGATCAAAAGGAAAGTAATTAAAAAAAACCACGTGACATTTAGAATGTGCTCCGAGTGATTCCGAATTCAGGACCAACTCTGAAAATAATTCATAAAAGAATAGAGATAAACCGGTTTGCAACAAACGGATAGAATAGAAGTAGTGTTTTTTGTGATGAAGTAAAAAAAAAATGGCTTGGTTATATATTTATTTATTTGACTACAAGTAACATGTCACTGTCGGGATATAAGGGAGCTTAAAACTAATCATTCAGATACATTCAAGTGAGATACCATTCACAGCATTAAGAAGCATTTATCCCGATATTGAAAACACAAGTTTTCAAATGACATTCTTCAATGTTGTGAATGTTATTGGTTTGTCTTTGTACTCTTTTAATTTCAAGAGTCCCTACAACCTAATGTCACACGGTATTAGATTGGGAGATGTGGGAGGCCATGTGAGAGGAAAAAGTTGATTGACAAAGTGATCCTTGCCAAAGGTTTAGTGAAGAAGGCGATGAACACAGGGCACAAGGATAAGCAGTTCGGCATGTTCAAGGTCAGGATATAATTTTCCGGATTCTTATAAAACATTTTCATAAAGAGGGTTTACTCCATTAAGGGCATGATTTATAAGCGTACAGCTTCGATTGCTGTTATCTGATGCAACATTTCTTTTTAAAACATATACTAACTGTTTTGCGTGAAAACCATACTTACTGTTTGGCTCATTGTTTTTTTTTTTCCATCTCACCCATGTTATGCTCAAGTTCTGTCTGCAAATTCCTTCTCTTCTGCAATTAATAACCGCCAACAACCGAAGTCAAATCGTGTGCACCGGGGCGCTCAAGGTCAGGGGAGCCCTCGGACCCTGACAACCAAGCAAGCCGAACTTCCAATAATTTCTCTCAAATTTAAGATAGAAACACATATAAAAGATTGCAAAACATAACTACAATCATGGCAACTCAGTTGAAAGAATTTCAAACTTGTAGGGAATTTCCCAAAATTTTTCCCTTTGTTTGTTTAGATTTGCTAACTTTTCTTATTTAAAAGTTTATATTATTTTCAGTTGTTTAGTTTTTTCTTATAAACCGTAACTTGAAAATAAACTGTTACTTGAAAGTTGCGTGAAAAATCTTACCGTACTTATTATTAAATTTTGAAAAACCTACACAAGAGGCACAATTCCTTCTTAGTTACATTCAATGTTTAATAACAAGTAAGTATCATAGTAAGCTGGTTTTCTGTTTCAATAATTCACAATCTTCTCGTATCTGCAATAGATTGATGTAATTTTGTCCCCCTCCTTCTCTGTTCTTTTGCAGTGGTGTTTTTTTAAAAATAATTGTAATAATATTGTATTGTATTTCCTTGTTTATGCATATTTTTATCACGGTGGACCCTTTTGTAGCTCTAAGCCCTCTGGTGGTGGAGTTCGATCCTCCCAACAGGGGCGTAGCTACCACCGTATCAATGATATGGGGCCCCAACATGTGTAACTATAGTTCTCATATCTAAAAAAGGGCCCCGAAGGAATTTTGATACAGGGCCCATTCAGAACTAGCTACACCAGTACCACCCAAGTAAACAGCCACAGATTCTCCAATGACGTTTTATAGCGTAGTATTACGTTTCTCCTTCCTTTTAACGTCAGTAAGTACTCGAGCACATACGAAATGTGTTGCATAAATTTTAAAACTGAAATTAGGGATAAAAAAGAACCCACAGTGGCAGGGACGTCTTAAGACTTCTTGAGGTCCTGGACCCTTACACCAGTGATTCCCAAAGTGGTCTACATAGACCACCAGGGGTCTATGACGACATCTAAGGGGTATATGTAAGCCAAAAATTAATTTTGGGATCCATGAGGAGTAAGTGGGGTCTATGATAGTGGCTCTCATTAAACTAGGTAGTGACTTTAATTTTAAAAGAAAATTTGTAATCAAGTGGAAACCAAATTTTACTAATTCACAAATTTACTTACTAAATTTAATGAGGTTAATTTATATTTACAAGGTGACAGCATAAATTTTATTAAAACAAGAATTATTTCAGCTCTTCTCTCCTGAGTTAAGCTAAAGAAGTATAATACTGAAGGTCCCGAACTTTCTAAATTTGTCACAGACAATCTATCAGAACGTTTTATTCTACGTTCAACATTTAAATCCTTTTTATTCAGATTTTGAAACCAGGTTTGAGAATGCTTTGACTATGGCAATACCACAGTAGGCAATGGATTCATATCATCATATTGAAAAAAATTGTCACATTACAAGAGGAACTGATCGTAATAAGCTCTAATGAAGATCTTAATGTTTGGAAAAGGATCCCAGCAGTTTTGGTTTTAAAAAGTCAAACTTGTGTGTGTGTTATTAGTTCCGACTTATGGAATATCGTGAGGAAGTTTTACATTGCTTTTCCTAGTGTGAAGGAGTTTTAGAACGGTTACCAATCTCAAAAAAATAAAAATAAATAAATAAATAAATAAATAATAATAATAAAGAAAGAAAATCCTGGACACTACTAACAGAGGAGATTTAAGGTTAAACCAGACAAGATCGATACCAAATGTTGAAAATTTGATATTGTAGTGCTAGAGATTCATCCCTTTTATTAAAATAATTTGTTTGCTGTTTAGTTAGTTTATTTAACAGTTTTATTTATTAATTAACTTTTAATTAAATTAATTAACATGTGCTTTTTAAACACCATACTTCATTACTGTTAGAAATTTAATTCTTTTAAAGTAGGAGTAGTAGTACCAGCTGTCAAAAAGACATTTAAGTTGATAAATTTCCAAAAATTCATTATTAATTAAGCAGGGGTCTACCCCAAACCGAAAAACATGGCAAGGGGTCTATGAAACAAAAAAGTTTTGGAACCTCTGCCTTACACAAATGTAGAACCCACCTATGACCCTTAAAAGTAGACAATACATACCATACGTTGTTAAATCCTCTTGCAAACAATAACCCGAAACAAATAAATGTGCATGACCACAAACTGGCTTGACTGACTGCAGCCTTTTCACTCAATGAGTAATGATGGTGTATCGTGGAAGGTCTAGCCCTATACATGGACGACGGTCATCACATGTAGCCAGTTGACATACAGTCCAATATTCCCAGTTTTTCGGAGAATTCAACCGGAAAAGACAATTGAAATTATTGAAATCATGATCTTACTAAGGTCTAGTCAAAAACGATACGAGGCCCCCTTTGTGGTCGAGGCCCGGGCAGTTGGCCCATGCCTTAAGACGTCTCTGCACGGTGGTGTGTTTAAGTGCAAACAATGCCGAGAAAGAGAAGACAGTAAACAAAGATTGTAGATTTGTATATTCAAAATATTCATACATTTTTACTTGATCAAAATCTAAACGAAATAGGGCCCTCATTTTTTTAGCACCAGTACCTATGCCACTGGTTATTACTATTGCCCTTTGCTGAATTAAAGTACTTAAAAAGTGAAATAGACTTTTAATAAAATAATAAAAATATAAATTATAAAATAATAAAATGCATTATTTGCTTGAAAATTAAAATCAAAAATCAGTGCAAGCAATGAAAATGAAAGCACACTGTGTGTGGACGGGGCTTAGCCTGACCAATGGGGAAGCAGCTAAGAAAAATTAAAATTAAAAAATTAAAAGAAAATCTTTAACTATAAGAAATCCAGAAAAAAACATTTTTTAAGCTATAAAATGAAATACACGTAAAAAAATCAGTGGAAAAACTAAAAGGAACACTTCGCATATTAATCAGCGAAGAAGTTGGCGACTGCCAAAGACAATACGACTCTCAGTTTGGCAAACTTGTTTCACCAACCACGCGTCGTGGTTCGTTTTCTATTTATTTTTTTGTCTTAGAGAATTTCTAACTCCTTTGCTGAATGAGCAGCACAGTTAAAGGCGCTCTAAGTGTTTTTTATATTATTAAATATATTTTCAATTTAGATATAAATTTAGAAACTGTTTGTGTGTAATAATTATGAAATATTGTATAATTATGAAACTGTGTTTGTGTGAAACTTTTATTAATAAAATATATATTCAAACATGTACACACATTTTAAAAGCAAAAGTTTTAGAGGGTAGATAAATGCACCCTTAAAAATGAATAAAATATTTGAAACATGTATAGGTAATATGAAACAAAGAAAAGGCAGATAAAAATGTTGTACAGTTAGATTCTCAAATAGCAATTTACATTGTTTTTTCTTCATTTTATCGGATAATTACCGGTTATTTAATATAAATATTTCAATTGTCAATGTATGAGAATATTTTCTAGTTTGACAAATAACTCATAAAAAATAAATTTTACGAAAAAGACAACTTGTACATATTACTGTACATAATAAAACAACACAGGTAATTTTTTAGTTGCATTACATCGGCTTTTTCCTAAAATATGAATTTCTTCCTAAAAATTGAGAATAATTGCTGCAAAATCAAATGTTCTTTTCATCCTGTTTCTTATAAGGAAATGATATTTATAGAAATGATTATCACACACTATGACATAATTATAGATTAAACACTAAATAAAATTCAAAAACCATAAAATATGTTTTTTAAATATACATAAATGGAAACGAAATATTTATTTAATTATTATTAATGTGATACACCCAACACAACTCATTCTAGAGAAAACACTTTCTATTGATTAAAAATTCGCTGTGTAAATACAGTATAATTTCTCTACATAGCAACTTCAAGTTCTTAAGAGGCGTACATGAAAAAAATAGCACTTAAATTGTAGTTTTAAAAACGAAGGGATCAACAGAGTTTGTATGAATTTCTTAATTGGAAGCCGACAAAATTGGAACCCGGAGATGCGAGCCCCACGGTCCTGTCTTGTACCATAGGATAATCTCCTGATTTGGTCTTAACTTTAAGTCCACTGGGCCTACATAAAAAATGTACATAATTGAGTTATCAACTACTAATTTGCATCTACACAAAAAAGAATGAATATACACTCACTTCCAAAAGTTAAGCACGGAGAGGAAAATGCTAATTTCCGGAAGCCAATCAGAATTGAAGAGGATGCAATTCGCTGCAGAGGTAGATGGAAGTATGCAAATATTCATAGGTAACAGCCATTCGTGCTTTCATGTCAAGAAATATGCAAAAAGGGCAGTCTTATAAAAAGCCAGCTTTATGAAGGGTTACAGAAGTTGACTGTAAGTGCTGATAGAAGGTGTTTAAAACTTTCGTACAATTTGTTTTCAAGACATACGTGTTTCTATGACTTCCAGAAAACGAATGAAAGATTCTGAGTGCTGGCGTGCTGTGGGGCGCATTGAAGCAGGACAGTGGACCACATTCATCATTCTGTAATTTCACGTACATGGAAACAATTCCAAACCACACAGACAGTTGTCCGAAGGTCCGCAGGCGGTCAATCAAGGGTTACAACCCCCGAAGAAGATCGATATATTGCTATTGTAGCCAAGCGGAATCGCAGAGCGACTTCCACACGTGTGACACCTATGGTTACAGCATCCATTGGCAAGGCTATATCTGCAGCTAATGTACGCCGAGGATTACATATGAATGGACTGTATGCCCAGGTACCTCGATTTTGTGTTCCTCTATCCGTCCAATCAAGAGGGGCACGATTAAAGTGGTGCCAGGAGTATGGCAATTTAGACTGTGTCTGACTGGGGCAATGTCATGTTTACTGATGAGTCAAGATTTTCTGTGGAGCCAGATGGCAAGAATAAGGATATGGCGTAAACAAGGAATACGCAATCAGCCCCAAAACATCACCGAACATCACGCATTCCGAGGCGGAAGCATTATGATGTGGGCAGGGATTTCATTAGGGTACCGCACCGACCTGCACATCTTTAAACGGGGTTCTGTGACGATTGTCCGGTATCGAGATGAAGTTCTATAACCCATTGTGAGATTGTACGATGCAGCAGTTGGCCCTACTTTTGTTTTAATGGACGATAACGCACGTCCCCCCCATAGAGCTGACATCGTCGATGACTACCTGGAGAGTGAAGGGATTGCGCGTATGGCGTGGCCAGCATATTCGCCCGACCTTAATCCCATTGAAAATCTTTGGGATGCTCTCGGCCGTGCTGTATCTTCACGTTTCCCACCTCCAGTCACTCTTATTGAGCTGGAAACTGCTCTACAAGAAAAATGGCGATTGCTTTTAATTCTGCGGTGGTTGACCACCTAATTCAAGCATGGTCAGACGGTGTAAACTTTGCATACAGATGAGGGGGGATCACATACCCTATTAATGTCCTTTTTTTCATTTTTTGCTGTTTATTTTCACTTTATACATAATTCTGTTTAAGTCTCCAGTATGACATTATCTGATAACTTACAAAAATTTAATATTGTTTTCATTCCTGATTATTGATTTTGTTTTATGTATAAGTATATATGCTACTTTACTGCCAAATTGTGTGTCAATCAAAGCAGTATTTGTTGATTTTTTTGCATTTTACATCTTCGTGCTTAACTTTTGGAAGTAAATGTATATGATACTTTATAAATAATAAAACTGCATTATTTTCTACATTTATAAGATTCACAAATGTTTTTTTTAAAATTATTCCATAGTGTTTCGTAACTTAAGCTTTATGAATTAATTTCTAAATACGAACGTTTATTTAAATAGCGAAAAATCACAAGCGACTACATAAGGGCCCAATCAACACATATGAGTTAAACAAAAACAAAAAATTACTTTTCTGATTTGTTATTAACTATGTTACGGTTATATATAGAACATAATCTATAATTACCCAAGCTCTATACCATACCTTTCCTTGTAACATTTGTATAGTAGACCAGAAAGCCAGACATTTCTTTTAAATAAAAAATCTTTTCTAAGCTTCAATTATTTAAAATATAAGAATTCTTGAAACAAAATTTCTGATTTTACATAGAGTGTAATGTAATATCAGTACTCTTATAATAGAAACGTTTGTTTTGTATTTTTTTTTTTAGTACTGAACTGTTTCCTAATTGAGAACATTTAAATATTGTTATACGTAACACAGAAGAGAAAAATTAATTCTTTTTATTTTTTTGAATAAGTACGATTGTACGGGTTTAAAAAACAACGAGAAAGTGGTAGTTTACTCAGGTCAATGGTCGCAAACTCGTGACCGAAGTTGTTGAGGGTCTGGATCGAAATCCAGGGCCACTGAGAACCCATCCTGTTGAGAGGCTGATGCACGTTGAATCTGCCGATGTCAAAATTTCCCTATTGGCATTAGAGGGGAAGTTTGGAGAGGGGGATGACACCTCAGGTGCCGTCCTCGTCGCTTGACCATTTTTCAAAAT
Source organism: Trichonephila clavata (assembly GCA_019973975.1). Lineage (NCBI taxonomy): Eukaryota > Metazoa > Arthropoda > Arachnida > Araneae > Nephilidae > Trichonephila > Trichonephila clavata. Next base: position 106,940 of record BMAO01010208.1, read on the forward strand.
TACGAATTCAATCGCCACTAGCTCTTGTGTTGCTTCCCAGAGCGACTTAAATGAAACATCAATATAAAATCAAATTTATTGCACCCTTACTTTGTTCCAGGAGCTCTGGTTCATTATCCGAGTTGAGGCTCTTAAGGTGAAGAAACCAGAAAGTTCCTCTCTCGGGATCATCTTGGATGCCACCCAGAGAAGTGACGAACGGTTTTCCATCCACCACATTGTACTCAACCCTGAGAAGGAAAAAGGAGGTGTACTAAATCCAATAATAAATAGTGCATGTTATTAATCATTATCGAGAGTCTTTTAATGATTACTAAGCTAATAACGATATGAATATTTCAAAACAACTAACTTTTGTCCTTTATCGATCTTTGCAACGGTTTCTATAACATCATATATGGAATTATTCAGGGGCATTTTGAGTCGCCAAGTTCTCGCCAGTTCTATTTTGTCGCCAAGCCAAACCGAGTAATGGACAGAAATGGTTTCTCCATAAACGTTCAAGGCTTTCTCCAAAGCCTGTGCTTCTACCAAAAGAAAATAGTGGAGGCAGATTAGAAAGTCTTTTTATATTATGTAAATTCTTAGAATTTTGTTTCCAATTTTTTTAAACGAAAGAGAGGTAATTTAAGAAATGCCGTTATCCTGTGGAATATTTAATTTTAAATATTTAAATATGCTGGATTCAAAACCTGTTCGAGTGAGTCAACCACAGACATAATTTTAAAAAAACATGCAGATAGGCTTAATTCCCTTAAAGAATGGTTGACAGACTGGCGAAGAGTCCTGATTGATAGTAAACTAAACCAAAATAATTTATAGAAAATCAGGGCTTATTGATTCTCCCTGTAAATTCATTGTTTTTTAAGATAGTTATAGCTAGATATAGGTTTGTATTTTGGAACTACATATAAACAAGGAACTCATTTACAAAAATCAAAAGTCACATTAATAAAAAACTCTAATTAGAATTCTATTTATTTATCTAATTGTTAGGAAATCCTCTCTCCTGCTTAGCAAGAAGGAACATTTTTGCAAGAAAGTTTCTACCACTTCATAACGAATGCTTTCGTCAAAACAGACACCGCGAATGCAGACACCTGATTGGAAAAATATTCAAATCAGGATTCGAGATGTTAAGAAAAGCTTGCCTTAAAGTTTTGTGCGTTATAGTGTTCAATTATCATTGAAAAATAAGGAAAAAATTAGTCGAAGAAATGGTTCTACTTTTCATAATCCTTTCTTGCAAATTATCTATACAGGAAAAAAACTAAAATAAAACTTTAGTTTAGAACATCTTGGAACAGTAAAAAAAATTACTAAGCCCCTGAGTTCCCAATAGACAAGATTCGCTACAGCGAAGTTATGTATATTTAATTAATGCTTGAAAGTTATATATTTTAAAAAATCTTAAAAGAAACTTATTGTTTTGTATATATTGCTGTAAAATTACAAAATTTACGTGAAACCGTTAAAAAATAATAGAATTTGTTTCAAATTTAAAAGAAGTTAATTTGCTTTTAAAAATTTAAAAACTATATTTTGCAGAGCTTTACTCGCATTAATAAAAATTCTAATTATGTTTTTAAAGAAAATTGAGGGTATTAATGTAGATATTGGTGCTATGATTATATTTTATAGAATGACTGAGCAGAATTAGCCGAAGAATACTTGAAACTAAATCAGATCAAACACATCTCAAGTCTTTTGAATTATTAGACAGAAGTTATAACTAAATTAACAGTGAAATGATCCCACATCAAAATGAGAAGTGTACTACACTCATGTCCATAAATTAAGGATAATGAAGCTCAGGCAAAGAAAGAGACAGAAGCAAAACAAATTTGACTTATTTGTGAAGTCTATTTATTAAACAAAAGTTAAAGAGCAAAAAAGATGCTATATGTTTGACATAATTAATAAAAATTGCGATTTTTACTCCCTGGAGCAAATTTCAAAAAAGAACATATTTACAAAAAACAGTATAACATGGTTAGTATGATGGTTAATACGGAGTATGTCTCCCAGACGATGCAATACAGAACTTACAACGCCTACGCATGCTGAGTATCAAATTATCAATCTGATCTTGGGGAATATTACACCACTCATCAAGCAATGACCTCCAAAGTTCCGGTAGACAGGTGGGAGGGGGTTGACGGGCTGCAATTCGTCGGCCAAGCATATCCAACACATGCTGTATTGGATTCAAGTCTGGTGAGTATGCTGGCCAATCCATACGGGTGATATCCTCCGATTGAAGGCATTCGTCTACAATGTTTGCACGGTGAGGACGGGCATTGTCATCCATAAACAGAAATTCAGCACCCACGGCGCCCCGAAACAAATGTACATGTTGTTCCAGAATAACATCCCGATAGATGTGGCCTGCCATCGTTACACTCTGAACATGCAGATCAGTTTTGGAACCAAGAATAATTCCTCCCCAAACGAGCCATCCTACACCACCGTAACGGTGTCGTTTAATGGTGTTCTCTTGGTGGTAACGGGTACCTGGCGCTCTCCATATAAAAGTCCGGCGAGAATCAGACTGCAAACTAACCTGGACTCGTCGGAAAACATCACACAAGGCCACTGTTGCGGTGTCCACAATGCTCTCTTTACTCCAGGTTAATCGCAGGCGACAGTGAGTTGCGGTAAGGAGAACACATCTGACAGACCTACGAGCATATAGACCAATGTGGCCTAAGCGTCTGTACACGGTCTGCCTTGAAACTGTCGTACCGGTAGCTGAAGAGAGCTGACAAGATAGGTCTGATGCTGTGCTCCGTCTGTTTCTTTTGGCAGTAACTGCCAAATACAGGTCTTCATTCGGCGTTGTAACTTGGGGGCAACCTGTGCTGTAACATCTACTCACATTACCATCATCTTGGAATCGTTGCCAAAGCCTGGAGATGACACTCTGTGCGATTCCAAGTTCCTCGGATCCTTCCAGCTGGGTACGTCCACATTCCACTCATCCGATAATTCTGCCACGTAACAAATCATCCAAATGCTCTCTTTGTGCCATAACTATGCGGTTATTGCACTGAAAGGCTTTTAAAGTGATTTTGAACAATTTTACTTCTTTGCCACCATTCCTTATATACCCCTCTCTTACACTCTCGTCATTGTGACGTACTATCCGCGCCATCTGGAGGTTTCCTGTAATTTCAATATTCTTCTTCAAGATGTGTGTGATAATTCTACAGGTGAAATTTTTATTTTAATTTCTGTGTGATTCTGAATTATCCTTAATTTATGGACATGGGTGTATTTGTTTATATACACTGGTGTGCAAAAATTAAGGACGAGACGGTTTTTTCAATATAACTTTGTACAAAAGCATTCCAAATCAACACATTTAATACCGTAAGATCCCCAATACGTAAGGACATGAGTAATGTAAGCAACACTTACTAAAAGAGAAATCAGAGGGATAAAAAGAAGCTTTATTGAAAAAGTAGCATGGAGCGCAATGCGACTGAAGGCCGAAACATCCCTGTGATGGGTGTCCAGCAAGAAATATCCGGTCTTTAGTAGGGGATATGATCTCCCCTGACTGCTAGGCAGGTTTCACAGCGTCTGCCCATGCTGAGAATGAGGGTGTCAATGAGTTGTTGAGGCATTGCTGCCCATTCGTCTTGCAGCGCCAATCGAAGCTCCGGAATCGTTACTGGTGGTAAGGTACGAGCTGCCAAGCGTCTGCCAAGAAAATCCCATACATGCTCGATGGGATTGAGATCCGGAGATCGTGCCGGCCAATCCATACGTTCAATATCCTCACTCTCTAAGAGCTGTTCGGCAGCTACTGTGCGATGACATGGTGCATTGTCGTCCATGAAAAGGAACTGCGGACCCATAGCGCCTCTAAAAGGACGCACATATGGAAGAAGAATCTCGTTACAATAACGGGTCCGTTAACTGAACCTGCATCGAAGATGAGAAGGTCTGTACGACTACCAAGCATGATGCCTCCCCAAACGAGAACACCGCCACCTCCATACCTGTCCCTTTCACTGATGTTCGAGGGATGATTGCGTCTTCCCCGCTCTCTCCAGATGAGTATGCGATGAGAATCGCTACTCAGACTGAATCTGCTCTCATCTGTAAAGAGTACTCGTCCCCATTCATTGTCTCTCCAATTCCGGTGTTCCCGGCACCACAGAGAACGCCTTCTCTTATGGGCAGGCGTTAGAGTTACACACCGTACAGGGCATCGTGCAAACAGACCACCACCATGCAGTCTTCTGGCCAATTCACATCAGGCCGAGAGGATTTTGAGAGTTCTTTGCTTCTTCTAGCTCATCAAAAAATTTATCATATTTAAATTATATTATTAATTCATGTAAAAAGCTTAAAGAAGGAAAATTACACCCGTAAATAACGAGCTCAAGAAATTCGTAGAATACAAAGTCGCAGCTTTATTGACAACAGACTAATAAAAATATCCCCACGAAATAAAGTTCGATTATTTACGATGTTGTTCTCGTAAATAAAGTGAAAAGAAAACGATCTTTTAAGTAAATGATAACATCTAAGCCTCCGTAAAATTCCTTTCATCTTTAATACCTAACAGATATCAACAGCAACAGTTATTATCATAGTTATGGATGTTCCAAACACAGATGTAATATATACACCAAGAACAGAAATCGGAACGTGTTATCGAGGCTCACAGGGAATGGCCGATAAACTCACCTGTGTCCGGAGTTGTGCGGCAGTGGCTGGAGCTGACATTAAGCAAACTAGTACCGGTCAGGACTGGAAGGGCGTAGTAGGCATTTTGCAGCGTGATGTTGCTACTCACGCTCTGGAGAATGGACTGGAGAGCCGATTTCATATCGAAATCTTCGTCGAAAGAATCGTATTTCAGCAGAGCCTGGGCAGAAGAAGAGAAAGAAAAGATGAGCATCCAAAACTTACTACCACACACGTTGCTAAATTTTCTTCCCCTTCATTGGAGCGTCAATTTTGATTTGATTTGTTATTAACGTCACCCTTTGATTGGTGTCACATTTTGACACCAATTGGCTATTACCGACTGACCACGTATTTGTGAATCACCGTCTAGTAAGGCGAGCGCAAACCCAAATCTCATTCTATCGAAATCTCTAATGTTAGGAATGTGAGTCTGGATGAATTTAATTTGCATGAGCTCTTTTCCGCAGCTATTCTAAATTGACCATGAGTGGAGCGCACAACTTGAAAAAGCCGACCACAAGTTCGAGACCTCAGCATTACCTTCGAGGCAAAAAATTACAAAAAAAAAGGCATTCATTAAAATGGATTTTTAAACGTTTTAATGAATGCCTTTTCTTCGTAATTTTTTGGATGGATTAAAATGAATTTTTAAACATTTTAATTAAATTTTTAATCGAAATAATTTTTAAAAAATTATTTTCATACAAGCTCATTAAATTCGAATTTAAAGTTCAATAATATACCTTTTATATAATTATAATTACTTTCAATGTAAGCAGAGGCGGATTAAATGGTTGGCGGACCTGGAGGCCGCCGGGGCCTCCAGCACCAGTAGGGGCCCCAAACTTGATGGATTCTTGTTATAAACTCAACGCCCAACAAATCGATACTGAACCAATATTGTAACCCCGATGATTTCCACGCATTTGAGTTGAGATTTCGGCAATGGCTTAGGTAACATGCGTATTTAATTCATCAAACTTCCAAGGTCACTGGTTAATGTAGGTGCTAAAAGAGCCATTTCAAATGAGAAGTGGGGTACATTTAAAACAAGTGTAACCCTCAGAATTTTTAATAAAAACATGCACAAACAACGTGTCGTACAATTATCGGATATCAGTTTGTGGAAAGGAATTGCATACCTGTCTCTCTTGGTTGGTCAATATCAGATTGTTTTATCCCGGTTATGGATGACGCTGTCATTGCCGTCCAAAGATTCTCCATTCACGCTTGATTGGAGATGTATAAAGCATGTTGGGTTACAACAGGGTGAGAGAGCTCACGTTATCCTGTTGAAAAATATCCCTTGAATGATGTTTATAAATGCCAGTGCAATAGTTAGTGACTGACGAATAATTTTGCAGTTTGGGTGTGTAAATTAACTTCGAGAGTGTTCCTGCAATCAAAATTGATCCCCAGACCATATTTCTAGGTGACATTGCAGTATACTTAGGCCGCATAAGGATTGTTTACAAGCCTGGCCTGGCCTTTTTCTAATTAATATACAGCCATCACTGCAGTGGTGTAACGTACATCCTGATAACGTACATCCATTTCTTTGATATTGCACAACTCCTTCTTGGTGATGGGATTTTTATTTTCATTAGTGTATATTACTAATGAAGATAAATGGGGAAAAAATGCAGTTATGTGATGAAAGATATTTCTAGTCTAAAGCTAACTATTTCAAACTAGTTGAATTTAGGCCTTAATAGTAAGGTAAAGGTTAATAAAAAAAAGCAGCTCTGGATTAAATCCGTGATATGATTGAGTGGGAAAAAAGCCCTGAATAATGGAAGCAACTTTTCATATGAAACAAATGGACAAAAAATTAAAAGTAAAAAAACTTTTTAAAAACAAGCTTTTATTTAAACGCGCTAAAATGAATAAAATAAGTTTTTCTTTAAAATTTTTTTACCATCAACTTATAACGTCATTACACAATTTATATGATATAAAAGCTTGTCGCAAGATTAAAGAACTCTTATTTACTTAGTTTGAAAATTTTAAGAAATTGAAATCAATCAGATCAAGTTATTTAATTTACTTGTTTATCTGCAGAGGTAAATCTCGCGACAAGCTTTTATATCATATAAATTGTGTAATGACGTTATAAGTTGATAGTAAAAAAATTTTAAAGAAAAATTTATTTTATTCATTTTAGCGCGTTTAAATAAAAGCTTGTTTTTAAAAAGTTTTTTTACTTTTAATTTATTTTTTACTTTTTAGTTATCACTGGACAGGTTTCTTAGTCTGTTCATCTCATTCAACGCATCATTGTTGCTAGGTGTTAGCCGGTTATTTTCGAACAGTCGAGCTAAATGAATTCTCGCAAAAAGGGTACTAGACGAAAAACACAATTTTTTCTTAAATCCGTAAATTTTAAGCAATTCTTTCAATCTTCGTACAGATCTTGGGTAATATTATCCTACACACGAAAAAAAGTTTTATGAGATTTTCTTCATAAATGACAAAGTTATTAAATATTAAAATGTTGAGTATTTTTTGAAAAATCGTAGAAAAAAATTTTCGACATTTTATTTTTTAAATGACTGATTCTAAAAGAGCAAATCATGAGCTGTTTTAGTACGGAATGTCGATTCATTTAAACAAAAAAAAATTCATGCGCGTCAATTTAGACATTATTTTCATAAAAACGCATCGATTTTGACTTATTTAAAAAAATCGTAAGAAATACAAATATTATTATTTTGTAAAAAACATTATTTCGTATCGGGACGAAATAAATGATCTTTCCGATTCTATAATTATTTTTTGTCTGAGCTTCATAGATTAACCTCTTAAGCGGTCAATTTTTTGACCAAAATTTTCCCAAAAAAAGCCCATTTTTTTACTGCATGTAACTAAGCATAATAATTAACAGAAAGCGCGAAAATGGAAGATTTTTATTTTAATCTCCGGTTTAAAATTTTACTCACCTTTTTTTATTTTATAATTTTTGAACACGAAAACCCTTAAATGTTTGCTTTTAATAAGTACATTCTGCGTACTATGAAGAATATTTCACATATATCTTAAAATATATTTTCGTCCACTTACCAAAAAATTTCATGTTCATACCTCTTTTTCATACGATTGATAGGATTTTATGCGTGTGTGTGCATATTTATATGCACACACAATATGAAAAATAGTGTAACACTAAGTCTTATATTCCAATGGGGATAGAGATAATATCGACTTCTTTGGATTATCTATCCATTTTCCTTTTTCTTAGGCAACACATTGTACATTGCCTTGTGAATCCCTGTTCTTTATCCAATATTTTCAAGAATATATATTCTTGCCTTCAGTGAAAAATTCTCACCTTCACCACTACCAAAATTCTGAATGAAGAGTAGTTCAGTACCATGGACAAACTCTCTCTCTGCATCTCCTAAAGACACACTATACTAATAAACTTATTATAGGAATAAACATGTCTGTGCAAATAAAATATAGAAAGAAAAAATTTCGGTGCCTGTACAGCGCACGGGAAAACCGGTTGTGGCTAACTTTCAGAAGCCCGTAAGGTGTACGGGCAAACCAGTTAAGGGTTTAAAGCTAGAATTTCTACAATACTCCATCTCAGTTTAACTTGGCAGCGTTTAAAAAGGTATACAATGTACCAATCTACTTGAAAAATAGCTCTACTTTTTTTGTTTTGAATTTAAATCCAAGAAAATAGATAGAAATTTGTAAAAAATATTACATACGTTGTAGGAATTAGATTATTTTTACGCTGTAGAAATGTAATTATTTTTTAGACAAAGTTAATTAATACAGTCAATAGCGCAACGTTATGAAATTCCAGTTTGGCTGAAAACCGATTTTCGACGCCAATTTTTGTCATTGTTGTAACAATAAAATTATTACAACAATGCAGATATATCCAAGTTGGCGCCCAAAATTAGTTTAAAGTTTTTAATTAATATCTTTTTAATTAATTGCAATATCGGAATATAAATGGTCAAAACATGCATTGTCATCCAAACTAAACGTGCATATAAAATTTCAGCTCAATGGGATGAAGATATCAGCTTCAAAATTGAGTTGCAAGATTCCACCCGAACAAATTACATACATACATACATACATACATACATACATTGTAAGTTAAATAAAAGCTTTTAATAATAAACTTTCCTAATGCACATGATTGGGGATACCATACTCTAAAGTATAAATACTACTAGCAAATCATTGTGATACGTTGAGTGTGAAAGATCTAGTCTGCTAAAATCTCTAGAAAGTTATATCCAAAATTTCAGAAATGAATTTGGGAAGAATAGAACTAGGAGCAACTGATTTATCAGGGCTCATCTTTGAAGAAGAAGCTGGATAAACTCGCAGGTAGCAAAGGAGAAAAATTAGTTTCAGTAAAAGTAAATAAGTCGGTTATGAAATTTTGAAAGAAGGAAAAATTGCGTGTGAATTTCCATTTTAAGTCATATGCATTAGATCCAGAGCAGAACTATCCCGAAGACCTTTGGTATATGAAGCTGTTTAGAACACTTTACTGTATTTTTTGACGAGAGATTATTACGTGAAATTGAGAAGTAAGCTACACAAAAACTACAGGCAACTAACAAAGATGATATTGAAGCTTTTAATTTTGGCGATATGAATTGAATCAGTTTTTACTATTTTTAAACGAAAACAGAAATACACAATGAAGACCTCCAATAGAAATTTATCGAGTTGCGAGAGGTTTCGGGTAGACCGACATCTATAGATATCGATTGCCACAGATGAGAGATCTCTTTCTATTTTAAACCTTGTCAAAAATTATTTAAGAAGCACTCTGTGAGAGAAGACAAACAACATCCCCATATTATATAAAAAACAAGATGTTTCGGACAAAATAGATACAGCAAAAATAATTAATAATTTTAGAAAAGAGAAATGAAGAAGTAAAGTTGTACTGCAAAATTGTAGTTCTTTAGTAAGGTTTTTTAATTTTTTCTAAATACATTCAGCTGTTGAGTTTTTTTACTCTAACAATACATTTTATTATTCTGAGAATTTAAGGTCAGTGAATCTTTTCACTATTTTAATTTTTTGACCCTTGAGCCTCAAACTTTTTACCGCCAGGGGCTCCCAAATATCTTAATCCCCTCTAAATGTAAGGTATCTGTGATGATATAAACCGAATTTTTAGTCTCAAACTAATTTGAGAATATTTGATATGTTATTAAATTATTTTAAATGCTTTACTCTACGCATTCCTTATTGATCCTATAGTTTTTCAATTTATGCGGAGAGCTACAAATTTTTGAAATATCATAAGACTTCTAAATGTGTTCTAACAAATTGTGCAGGGGATTATTACGTTGCGATGTGCCCTCAAAATATCTCACTTACTTGCACGAGGAGTGCTGTGGTTTTCACATTGTCGGTCGTTCCATTCCTGAACTGGTACTTCTTGAGCTCTTGCAGCATGTCTTTTAGAATCTTCTCGTCCGTCAAGAGGTTGAATTTTGTAGACAAGCAAGCGAGTGCCAAACTGGCCAACGCCTGAGTTTCTGGAAATGGAATGAGGAAAAAGTATCAACAAAACATATTTTATATTAGTTATCTACAAATATCTTGAATCCATTAAATCTCTACAAAGAAATTTAAATCGCTTTCCCACTAACCATAAAACTCAAAATTTCTGTAGAAAGGATTAGTGATAATAGATTTAATTATTAATGTAATATCAAAAAAGAGGAATTTCATTCAAACTTCTCTAGTTATATTTTGAGACTCAAGTTTCGTAAGTGGAAATTAGTAAATATCTAAGAAATTTTTTTTTAAAAATAGAGGTTTAGGGTTCCTATTAGAAATCTCACCCGGATATAACAAGGCTTCCGGAATCTTAGAGAGAACAAATGGAAAATTACGATGAAGAACTTAGTTACACGAGTTCGCTAAAGGGTTGTGACGGCTTTTTGCCTTGAGATTGACTTTTTTAATAAAACGAATACTTAAACGATTAACATGTAGCCTTTCACCTTCACTAAAGAGCAACGATATAACTTTGCTTTTTTACCATGAGATATTTGGTATTAATTTTATAGAAATATACTATGGGATTTTAAATTTTACGAATGAAAATCGTAAGAGGTACCTCCTTTTTTACATCAAGAATCACAGGTATTTATAAATTAAAATTTTTTACAAATTAATGTATTCAAAATTAGTTGAGCTCACATCTGTGTTAGCTGTGGCTCTAGATAATTTTTTTCCTTATTTTTAAAATTTTCGGATAACTGATTAAGAAAGCAGAGCCGCATTACTTACACTGAGAGTATATATATAATTTCCCACATCCACATACAAACAAAAACATCCACATACAAACAAAACATCCACATTTACGCCTATCATACAACGAAAAATCATTAGAGATCTCTATCCCCTCTTTTCTATGAATTTTTAACAGGCGTCTATAATTTTTTTTTTACAAATTACGCCTTTGTTATCTTTTACTCTAAAAGTTATTCCAAAAGTAATTAAAAAAGAACCATTATCTTTTCGGTTTCTTTTTAAATTTTTGAATAAAAGGACTGTGAAAGCATTGGCGCCTTAAGCATTCTGAGAACTACCTCGAATCCTTGAACAAATCATTTATTCTTTAATTTAGGATAGAAAATCCGTCTTTCTACTATAAAAAGCGAATAAGATGGGAAAAGAAAACTGTTGGGTATAAGATAAAGTTACAGTGAATGAACTGCTTTGGGATTTGTCAAGAGAAGAGTCACTGACCTGTCCAGAAAGGTCTGTGCTGTGAATCGTAGGCAACATCACTCCTGCCACGTCTCTAGAGGTCATCGTGTCCCCGGCGTTGCACAGGACGAGGATCTGGAAGGGGTTGGTGTAGGCGTTTGCCTCCGTCCTTTTCCGTAGTTCTTGGACTAGATTCAGTCCGTAAAAGTCTCTGGGATCCATGCATGCAACCAACATGGCGTGAATGTACAGGGCCAGCTCTTGGGAACTCATCTCCTTGTTCCTCGAAGAGACACAGGACAAAGGATACCTACATCATACGGGCAATTAGAGGTAAAATTAAGCATATTCCTTTTCCTTTACATGGTATTTAACCTATCATCCATCAATTTCAAACGTAGAAAACATTAAATAAAGCAGAAACACATTGAAATTAATATTTAACAAAGGAGATGTTGAAATGTGATGTAATTTTCTGAATCGAAATTTAGAGATATGCATGGTACTCTGTAGAACAGCGTTTCTCAGACTGCCGGGCGCCCCCCCCCCAGGGGGAATGATAACTACACGAGGGGGGGGTGAGCATATTAAGAAGTGGAAAGCAAAAGTTTATTTAAAAATTGAAGTAAACAAACAAAATCATTTTGAGATAATAAAAAATAAAATATACATTTACACTGATAAAAGACACCTATAAATGTATCAGTACTGCACAATGTATTTTATAATTAATTTAACAATATTAAGTTAAAAACAAGTTTAATAATTACCAGTGACCCCGTGGTCTTGTCATTATTTAAAACTATATACAAGCTTTAACACATCTTGATAATTGTATGGGTTATAATTCATTCCTTAACTACCGATTAAAAAGATTAAAAGTTATGCGACTCGCTCTCACTGTTACCACTTTCCGCGTAAACGCGCGTACACTGGTGTCCAAAAGTTAAGCATAGTTGATAATTATGTGAATAAAGAAGGAACTGTAAATCATAATGACGGGAAACGTGATGTGCTAGTGTAAAATGGTTATAAAATGAGTAAGCAAATCAAAAGAATGATAATAATTAATTTTATTATCCAAAGTAGCAGTTTGAAAGATAACTGAGCATAGCAAAGATTCACACGTTAAAGAAAAAATGAAAGAAAACATTAAATAAAATAGTGATGCTGCAGTTTAATAAGGCGTGTGGTCACCTCTGACAGCCAGGCACGCTGCAAAACGATTTACCGTACTTGCTATGAGATGATGAATGAGTTGTGAGCTCAAATGGTTCCAAGCTTCTTGAAGAGCTCTCTTCAGATCTGTAACGGAGCTTGGTGGGTGCGAAAGGGCTGCAATTTGTCTCTCGAGCATATCCCATACATGCTGGATAGGATTTAAATCAGGGGAGTTTGTAGGCCAAGACATGCGCTGGATGTTTTCCATTTCAAGGAAGTCATCCATCAGCACCGCTCGGTGATATGGCACATTATCATCCATGAATATGAAGTCAGGACCGACAGCACCTCGAAACAAGCGAACATAAGGCTCAAGAACTTCGTCTCTGTATCTTTTAGCAATCACAGACCCCGTGTCAAAGAAATGGAGGTCTGTGCGGCCGTCCATCATGATGCCTGCCCTTACCATTACTCCCCTTAATGGAAAATGATGTCTTTCCGTTGTGTTTCTTGGTTCAAAACGTGTTCCACGTTCTCTCCAAATCGTTACCCGCCGAGAATCACTACTCAGACTAAACCGGGACTCGTCACTGAATATCACATTGGCCCACTCTGCCACACTCCAATGTTAATATTTCAAACTCCAGTTCAAACGAGCGCTTTTATGTGTAGACGTGAGGGGAATGCAAACAGCATGATTGAGTCTCCTGTAAACAGTTTGTCTCGAAATTCGTATTCCTATGGTGACTGTGAGCGCCAAACCCGGTGCTCTGGCAGTACTGCCCCTCTGACGTCGCGCACTTATTACCAGATATCGGTCTTGGCGAGGGGTTGTGACTCTTGGTGGACCTGGTACTGGTGGTCGGGTAACATCTCCCATTCTTTGAAACCTCTGCCACAGTCTTGAGATCACAGACTGGTCCACATTTAGAATTCGAGACACTTCGGTTTCTGATCGTGAGGATTCCAGCATTCCAACGATTGTTCCTTTCGTAAACATGTCCAATTGGCGTTTTTGTGCCAATTGTATGTGGACACCAGTGTACGTGATGCATTGATGTGTGTGGGGGCGGGAGCTAAAGAAAAGGAACAAATAAAAAAATCCTTCGAAAACACTATCAAGGTCCTTTTATTGCATTCCAAAGCATTCGGAATAATTTTGTGAACAGCAATGCCCAGAAACCTTCGTACCCTGGAAAGCCGTACATATACGCTCGGGGCAGTTAACGCTTTAGCCGAGTGAGACGTTTATATACGCCGGTGGCTCTTAAGAGGTTAAAGTCGTATTGTAGCTTTAGGGACAAAGTATAGTTTTCTTAAAAAAACCATTGTTATTTCATTGGGGGGGGCGATGAAAATCATGATTGAATATTGGGTCGCAAATATTGCAAGTTTGAGAAGCACTGCTGTATAATTCTTTTTTGAAGTTGTTGAATAGACTGAACGAGATTGCGAAGACTTTTTATTCCTGAATTTATTTGTTTCTATAACTATAAATATAAAGAAATGCTTCATTCGGTGGGTTAGTGAATGAAAAAAAAAGTATTTGTTATCGTCGTACTATAAAGCTACCCGAGGGCTCTTTGCGACTGACTTCGTAATTTTGAACTTAGGTCAAGTGACGAGGACGACACTTGAACTGACAATCCCCTTCAAATTATGACACCAGGCCGATTCTAGGACTTCGAGCCCAAAAAGTTTTCCGAAATAGAGAAGTGGTAATTAATATTCACATAAATAGATTGCTAGTTTTTTTCCCCTGGGTATACAAATCTGATTTTCATAAGTTGAAACAACTACGAAATGAAATTCAAGTAAACTTTCGGAATTTGTAAGATTTGGATTTAAATTTAAAGTATTACAGCTCGATGTCTGCTGCAGTCATTTTGAAAATCATCCTAAGCGAATTCCCATTGGAGTATAATCCAAGATATAGTAGTAGCTATAATAATAATAATAATAAAAATAATAACAATAAAAAGAAATTACTGAAGAAAGCCGGAAAGCCGGACTGTAGAAAGTTCTCTGAATGTGTAGATTTCATGTAGAGAGTTCGATGTGCGCTAAATTTCCTGAAGCTCGAGTGAGTGAATATTAGCGTTGCACTGTTCGAGGGTTTTTGGCGACGAATCTCGTAAAGCTGAACCATGGTCAAGTGACGAGGATGGCGCACCCTCTCCTAAATACCACACCACACCAACGTGAGGACGTTTGAGCTCTCAATAGATTTAACGTGCATCGCGCCCTTACACGGCGGGTCTTCGGTGCTACTGGTCTCGAACTCATGACAGGCCAGCCATGATCCGATACCTTGACCCCTTGGCTACCGTTATCCTGCTGAAGCTCGAAGTCCCAACGTTGGGGTGACACTTAAGGAGTCGTCATCATCATTTGACATAGGTATAAGTAACAAAAACCGTGGGCCATAGCCCTCTTGTTTTTCACAGAGAGTGAAGAAAATTAAAATCAAATCAAAGCAACCAATCACATCATCAGAAATTACACCGCTGGCCACCGTAAATGCAACACCCTAAAGGAAGCACGCAAATAACATGAAATTTACAACATGCATTAGTGGAGGTGAGATGTGCAAATGATTAGAATTTCAACGCAGACACACATCACGCACGCCTGTGGCGCCACCTCAAAGCGCTATTTAAGGCTTAGAGATTTAGACGATTTCAAGTTCGGCAATTGTGTTTTTCTTGTGGTACTTTCAAAAAACGATCAGTTATGTCTCGTAGAAAACAGCCATCACCTTTTG
>BMAO01010209.1:0-20551 GCA_019973975.1 Trichonephila clavata
TTTTTTCCTCATAAAATGGCTAAGTCTAGCTCTGCTGAAGTTGTCTGCAGTCACATTTCATTTTCTTCTTTTAGTTTGATTCTATATTTGGTTTTTGTTGCCACATTCTTTAAAAGATTTTTCGCGTAAATATTTGTTCCGACAGACATTTAAATGCTCTGACTTTGTGTAGCTGGTTAGACGCGTGCCTTCTGCGCGCAAGTTTGCTGGTTCGACGCCGGCCCAAGTCAATGGATTTTCATGATGCCAAAAAACGACAACGTCCATGTCGTATGATTATGCGGCAAGTTGAAGATTCTTAGAGTGCCTGTTTGGCTTGGATGCTCTCAGCGAAGTTAAATTCTTTGAACAATTTCGCATCGTTAGAGCTCACGTGCCCCTCTGGTTAGGAAACTGAGCATCGCACTTACGTTTTGGCAATTGTTATCTAACTATACGATGCCACACTAAAAAGTTTCGAGGAATGTATTAGGACTGCAATGGTGATTATCAGTCCCCATTTGAAAGAGAGGAAAGGATTTAGATGTTTATAACTAAGTGAAGCAAGCCTTCTGATTTATTATAGTACTCGAAGGAATTTTTTATTCACACATGCTTAGTTTTCTCTCTTGTAAAATATTCTTTTTTATTTTTAATTGAAAAATTGTGATCCATTATATACGTTTGAACTCTGTCCTTTAAAATAAATTAATTTCTATTTAAATTAATTCTTAGAAAATTGTTAGTTTTTCAAACACACATTGCCCATCCTCCTGTTTAAGATACAATTTGGTGTGTTAATTCTTAAAAACAATGCATTCTTTTTTAAAATTTTTTTTCATACTATATACATTTCATATATTTACTTCATTTAGAATAGCAATCATGTCTGCTAAATAAGATAACTTCGCACCATATTTCATCACATAATTACAACGCATTGTTTTGACTTGATTCATTTAAAATTAATCTGAATTCCAAATGTAAAAGCAGGGTTCTGTGTTTTCTCGAAAATCCTACTACTAATAAAGCAAATAATGTTGAATTTAATAATCTTGCTTTTATAAGATTTATAGTTTTAATAGCATCACGTAAAATGCTTTTTAATGCATTCTTTGTTCATTTTACCACTGTCATACAATATTTCAAATAGGATGCTAAGATTAAATTTCATTTTTTCTTTTTCTGATCTTTTGTATGCTTATTAGAATTGAAAATGGCAAATTCACTCTCTTGTGCAAACAACACACGATTTCAATAAAATATTAACTGTTTAATCATTAACTTGGAGGATCTAAGCCTTAGTTTTCTATTCCTTGGTCTCATATAACATTACTTTTCGCGGAATGGCCTTTTAAGTCAGTTGATCTGAATACCTTTCCAATAGTATCAAGCAAAATTAAGAAGGAAAACTATTGATTGGAATATTATGGGAATTTTTACAGAACATTTCTTTTAACTATAAATCTTTTCTTTTATCGAATTTGCCTTATCGGGTGGAGAATTTTACTTTTGTTGTAAATTCTGTTTTCCTTTCTCAAAAACACTTTATAAATAAGCAGTAAGCAGTCCAGCTGGATAAACTTACTTATTGAGCAGGTGTTATCCCTTTTTTATTATAGAAATAAAAATTCGAAATGTATTTGTTGTTTCCTTACTTTATTTAGCAGAATATTTTTGCTACGAAAAGAACAAAATTACATCAAACGATACTTTGAACCACAACTGAACACAAAAATAAAAAAAGTTGCTAAATATATTAATATTTGAAGAAATTATTTAAAAGTATGTGAATCAAATTTGATAATTAGGAGTTCGAATACCATTCACTGGTGTCCAAAAGTTAAGCATAAATCGTAAAATGCGAAAAACATGGAGTAAATATTCGTAAAATTATTCCAAATTTCTTGCGGATATTAATTGGGTGAAGAAGAAACATTGGGATTTATGCAAAACTTTTCAGTCGACTACGTCCTGCGAAACACGCATGTCGGAACGCGGAGAAACCGATTCACGCAGCATAGGCAGTTCAGACAAGTTTCGTGCAACTGCTGTGCGAAGGAACGTTGTTAACCATCAAACAAGGTGAATGATGGCAAAACGCCAATTGGACATGTTTACGAAAGGAAGAATCGTTGGAATGCTCACGATCACAAACCGAAGTGTCTCGAATTCTGAATGTGGACTAGTCTGTAATCTCAAGACTGTGGCAGAGGTTTCAAAGAACGGAGAGTTTACAACCAGTATCAGGTCGACCAAGAGTCACAACCCCTCGCCAAGACCGATATTTGGTAATAAGTGCGCGACGTCAAAGGGGCAGTACTGCCAGAGCACTGGGTTCGGCGCTCACAGTCACCACAGGAATACGAATTTCGAGACAAACTGTTTACAGGAGACTCAATCATGCTGGCCTGTATGCCAGAAGACCAGCAGTTTGCATTCCCCTCACGTCTGCGCATAAACGCGCTCGTTTGAACTGGAGTTTCAAACATCAACATTGGATTGTGGGAGAGTGGGCCAATGTGATGTTCAGTGACGAGTCCCGGTTTAGTCTGAGTAGTGATTCTCGGTGGGTAACGATATGGAGAGAACGTGGAACACGTTTTGAACCAAGAAACATAACGGAAAGACATCATTTTCCATCATAATGGTATGGGCAGGCATCATGAAGGACGGCCGCACAGACCTCCATTTCTTTGACACGGGGTCTGTGACTGCTCAAAGATACAGAGACGAAATTCTTGAGCCTTATGTTTGCTTTTTTCGAGGTGCTGTTGGTCCTGACTTCATATTCATGGACGATAATGCGCCATGTCACCGAGCGGTGCTGATTGATAACTTCCTTGAAACGGAAAACATCCAGCGCATGTCGTGGGCTGCGAACTTCCCTGATTTAAATACTATCGAGCATGTATTGGATATGCTCGGGAGAAAAATTGCAGCTCTTTCGCACCCACCAAGCTCCGTTACAGAACTGAAGAGAGCTCTCCAAGAAGCTTGGAACCGTTTGAGCCCACAACTCATTCATCACCTCATAGCAAGTATGGTAAATCGCTGTGCAGCATGCCTGGCTGTCAGAGGTGACCACACGCCTTATTAAACTGCAGCATCAGTATTTTATTCAATGTTTTCTTTCATTTTTTCTTTAAAGTGTGAATCCTTACTATGCTCAGTTTTCTTTCAAACTGCTTCTTTGGATAATAAAATTAATTATTATCATTCTTTTCATTTGCTTCCTTATTTTATAAGCGTTTTACACTCGCATATCACGTTTCCCGTCATTCTGATTTACAGTTCCTTCTTTATTCACATAATTATCAATTATGCTTAACTTTTGGACACCATTGTTTATGCGGCACTCTTTTCCCTTCTTCTGCAATGTCTCTCAAAAGTGTTCGTACACTTGCAATTCTCTAACACATTTAATGTTTTCGACTAATAAAAATTAATGTATTGGAATTGTGTGCAACTTGTTCTAATTGGAATGACATTATTAATTTTTAAAGTGTAGTATATCCATTATTTTGAAAAATTAATAAAAAGCTAATACAAAATTACGCCTCAAAATTCTTCATTCTCTTAAAAAAATCTGAACATAGTCTTAACCATTGTGTTTTTTCTTAATTTAGTACTCAGTAGGATATCTTTTAGCCTCCACAACGTCTTGGTAATAGATTTCATCGGATTTTTGTCATTTCTGCATCATCGATGTTCTTCCATTCTTCTGTAATTATTATTTTTAGTTCCGTTTTCTTTTTTTTCTGTCATCTCTTCATAATTTTAACTTAAACTTCTCACCAAATATATTCTACTGGGATTAAATCAGGGGATTTAGGGGGTGTTTTCAGAGAATTTAGGGACAGTTATAGGGACTCCTAAGGCGTACGTTGAGAGTAGTATAATGAAGGTCATTATCTCATTAAAAAAATGAAAGTCGTCTCTATTACCCAGAATTTGAACGGATACATTTCAAATTGTTCTTTAAATATTTAAATAAAGCTCATGATTCGCAATACCATAAAAAATACCAAAATACATAATCTTGAAGCCGATATACGCGTATCCTCCTCCTCCTCACAAGAACACCTTCACCACCATGCTTCACTGTTCCAATTAAATTCTTTGGATTAAGTTCCTCATTTTTTTTCTCTCTTCGAACTACTATACTCCTGTCTGTGTGAACCAAAAATATCACATTTGCTGTCATTCCATTCAATTTTTTGTCAATGTTGAATTTTCAGAAATTTAAATTCTGGTAGATATAATTTTTATTTGTCGAAAATATTTTAAGCTTTTTAGAAAATTGTAAGTGTACGAACACTTTTGAGAGCCGCTGTATACATTGTTATTTTTTAACGAACTTGAAGTATATATATATGAAGTTTAATTTCTAGCATTTTGAATATAAGAGGGCTTTTTTTTTTCATTTTATGAACGCTAGTTTTAAAACTGACTTTTGATATCAATGCTGGAGCATTAATAATCTTTGGGTATACAAAAGTATCCAAAATTAAATTTATGCTAATTAAAGCTTCAACATTATAGTTTCACCAGTTTGAAATATTGGAACAATGAAGTTTTTCTATAAAAATAAATTTGAAAAAGTAAAACAAATGAAGAAACTTTTACTGGGATTAATAACATGGTCTGTTTTTTAGAAATATTTAATCTGCTGTTAAAACTGAATGGGAAAATGTACTTTTAAAAATTTTGCTTCAGACATTTTTTAAGGATAATATTTCAGCGAAATATATATTTATTGTAAACTAGAAAATTAAAATTTAATTAGTCAATTATTATTTGAATATGACATTTAAAATTTTTGCAAATAATGGAAAATTAGAAGATAGTAACATTAAGATCTTTTTATCAAACGTGGTTGCTGAAGCGAATCCCTACACTTTATTTACTGAAAAGATAATATGTCCATATTTTTTTTTATTAATAAAATGAGCACGAAAACTATTCAATTATTCATTCGCAAACGATATCCGGAAAAACAAAGTAAAGCGATGTCGGTGATATAAAAAACGTCAGCTTCTTAAACGAAAACGGTGTCCGTTGACAGGGTAAAGCAATGGGGACACAATAAAAAACGTCAGCTTCATAAATGAAGACGGTGTCGTAGACGAGGTAAAGCCATGCGTCAGCATCCTACGTCAAGAACGGTTTCCTAAGACGGGCTAAAGCTATGCGTCAGCATCCAAAGCAAAGGACGGTTTCTTAAGACAGGATAAAATCTATGTGTCAGTATCCTAAGTGAAGACGGTCTCCAAAGACAGGGTAAAAGGTTTGTGGATACAATAAAAACGTGAGCTTCCCAAGCGAAGACGGTTTTCTAAGGCCACGTAAAGCTATGTTAAATACAAATAAAAATATCAGATTCCACCTTTTTTGCTCAGAAAGGCTTTAATGATATAATTGATGCACAATCGTACAGTATTATTGAGTTTGAATGTATTTTTTAGTTATTTCGAAAGTTTCAAATGAATAGACAGTTTTGATGTATCTTAATTTGGTATATTTTATGATTTCATGAATGTATTTTTAAGTAATAGTGGTTGAGCTATTGAAGGCTGTATATGCTGTTAATTTCTTTATCTTATTAAGCAGAAACGAAATATTTAAATTCAATGCAGGCAGATGTTTATTTCAAATCTTCAAGCTTTTAAGGGTTCAGGGCATAATTGAAATAGTAATATATTAAAATTTAGACTGTTTTTGTGTGATATATTTTTAAAAATATTTCTAATTGAGCTTAGATTTTTTTTGTAGGCCTATAATAATGTGTGATCTTTAGTTACTCTCCAACACTACAATAATCTTTTTAGCTTAAAAGTTTTTTTCTTTCTATTTTTAGCAGCACATGATATAAACTTTATATAACTTCATAAACTTTTATAAGCCGCAATACTATTTTCAATTAGAGATACCATTTTTTAATAACATTACCTAAATATATAAAAAAAAATTTTATACACACATATAAAATGATGCTCAAAACATGGTTAATGAGTTATTTGATAAAAGCCATTGAATAATTTTTTTTTAACAAATATTATAGAAAGATTTTTAAAATTCTATTTTTTTCCCGTAATATGTAAAATTATTTTAAAATACTGGTACTCATAGAAAAAAAAATTTTGGTTCATTGTATGCCCAGACATTTTCTACAGAAGTATAACAAATTTGGAAGAATATAGTGCAATTCAATCGTGTACGTATAAGGTAAAAATTTAATATTAAGTCGTTACCCACTAAATTGTTTCTAATTTTTGCCAAGATGGAGGTTTACATTACAATATGGTTACATTAATTTTTGTCATTTGGTAATATGTTTGCTACATTGTTTGTGTGTATGATTCTTTCTTTTTTGGTTTATTTTTACTGTGTATTGTAACCTTATTAATTTTAAGCAATTCGATTTTTTTTTAAATGTTTAACCATTTTTATATTGAATGCTATTTTGTTGCAGTATTTTATTTTTGTAATTTCGGTTGGATATGAATATCTTAGAAATTTATTGGTACCAAGATTATTTTTTTAAAAATAATATGAAAGTTCCGTGTTAATTTTTACGGATTAATAGGTTTACCAAATTCGCTATTTTGGTAAATTTTTTTTTTTAAGGAATTGAATTTTTCTTTTTTTTCAACCTTAATTAAAAGATTTTACTGATTTCACCCAATGGGAAATGTGATAAATCTGGTAAAGGCGTAAAAATTGTTTCTCAAAAAAGTAATAAATTGGTAGGTTGAATTTTTTACTGTGGATCTCTTATGGTGTGAATTTCAATTTACATAATAATAAATCTATCAGGCAGAATTCTTTTTTTAATGGTAGTAAATTGCAAATTTTTCTACTTTTTTATCTTTAATAAATTATTTAATTAATTTCTGAGTTTTTTCACATCCCATTGTAAAGTCGCTTTTTTTAGTTCTTAATTCTAATTTCGGTCTCAAATTATTTATTTTTAATTTGTAATGCGTTCGCTACTTTTAATTTCTTTTTCTTTCATCATTTTGAAATTCCTCATATTCAATTTCTTTATCCTAGTACTTATACTCTTCATCGCCGATTTACATGCAAATTTTGGAAACACTATTTTGCACGGTTGAATCTTCCTTAAGAAATACTATGCTTTCTGTAATGTTCATTACTTGTGATTCGGGAGAATAGCAGGTACTTTAGCCATTCAGAATTAATAGTGGGAACTTGACCCTCATTTGCAAACAAAACATAAGGTTATTTATAAAATATCAGTTTATTTATCCTTGACAGGAAATCAAAGTCTCAAATTTTTATCTCTAGTATTCACATACAATTATTTTTGCAGAATTATCTTTTAAACCAGATAATCTGAGTATTTGTAAATAAATTCGTGTTTTTTTCCTATAATTATTTATAATATCAAGCATTTTTCTCGGTAGTTCTTTCTGGGAGAAATTTGGATAACGACTTATTTTTTTGAACTGTAGAAATCGTATAGTAACGAATCGAGACTATCAAAATGGCTATACCAGATTCTTTGAACTGCATGATAAATTTATAGAGGTTTGTTTTAAAGGAAATAAAAATTCTTCTTTACAAAATATACGAATATCTCAATTAATCGCACGATGATTGTATTAGAGAACGAGAAAGTATCAATTTTTTTCTTTGATGTTTTCAATTGCAATTTCACCAATTCCTTACTAATTCAAAAATTAATACGAAAAAAAGAATTATTTGTTAGAATGCAAATATTTTGAGGACAGTTTTTTTTATTTAGTCCTACGCGTTTAGGTTCCAAATATTCTTTAGCTTTTTGCAAAGATGTGGATGAAGACTCCAAAAATTCCTGATCACACACACACGCATACATATGCATTTATTAATTTAGCTGTATTTAAGATTTTGTTCATGATAATTGCTCCAAACTCAACATACTATCCCTACTATCCAACATACTATCCAACGTAAGAAAGCATCTAAACGTAAACGTTGAACGTACCACAGCTTCTACACAGAGGCATCAGGACTTAAACCCGCAATACAAAAGAGTCAGTCATGCGTTCGTTATTAGAAACATTTTGATACCAGGGCCTTAAAATGACGAGAGGGCCATCTTTATTCTTAATTAACATAAATATTTAAAAAAATAGTTTTGTTGATGATAAAAATATTGAAAACTATGTATATTTATTAGTATATCACATTATATAAGTATTTTAACTTCTAGAGCCGTTTCCAAATACAAAGTTATTCGAAAACCTACAGCACATTACATCATTGACGCTAGTTTCTCGTACAATAAATCATTCACAAATAAGCTTACCAATGAACACATTTTCTTTGAAACTTCTTAAGCCGTTTGAAGCTGTAGAAACTGAAAATATTTAAAAATATCTCTCTCATAGATTTCTTCATTTATTACTAACTACAAAGCAAAGTTACAACAATATAAATTATTATAGCCCTATTTTGTTTCAATTTCGAGCATAGTTATTGTAACTAGAATTCTTTTACGAGCTGTAAATAATCATTGTTTGTCCTTCAAAGTCCTTTAATATTTCTTATTTTAATTGGACTTCTACTGTTTTTTTATAAGTGACTCAATAATTTTTTTTCAGTATGAGGAATTGTCGTGGAAACCTTACGCTTGATTCGTGGAACCCCAAGATTTCGCTGAACACAGTTTGAAGACCACTGCTCCTAAGCATGGGTAGCCAACCCTAACGACCTTGCACACTTCGAAAAAATATAATACATATAATCCATGGCAGCATAAAAATATATATCTTTATATTATATTTGGACCCATTTCAAACATTTACTGGAGTGAAAATTTAAAACGGACGAATTATTATTATTGTTTTCATTATTTTTCATGTATACAGACATAGATAATTTTATAATAATGTAATGATGAATATGCCTAGCTCTGGCAATAAGCAGAGCAATAGTTATAGCAATCAAGCGTGTTGCCGCGGGGGTCGCTGCAATACACTAGTGATCACTTCTAAATACATATAAAAACAGAAGCAACGTAATAAAACAGGAACAGTTATGGGATATATTTGTTACAAAACACTGTACTAAAGCCAAATTGCACAAAACAATCGCATTTCGTAAAGTTGTCATGAACTCGCAAACCGCAAGATTATTCAAGGTGGGAGGCATGCTGACTTCAGGTGGTGGGTTGGACACCTTTGCTCTAGAGCAATATTAAAAATAGCAGCAAAACTCGTAGTTTTTAATTATAATCAAGGGATGAAGACTACAATAGATCTCTGAGGCACTTAACTTCAATACTTTAAACTCTAAACCATAGGTTCTCAACCTTTTTTGAACTGGCACCCTCTTTTCTAGAAAATATTTTGATACCACCCCCTTCCACTTTAGAGAAATAAGAGTGTACATAATACAAAGTGAAAACAAGAGTTAAATTTTTAAAAAGTATTCTATTATTAATAGAATATATTTTTAAATTTAATTCTCTTCTAAAACTCCACTTTTTTTACTTGCGAATCTGAAAAAGCTATTACCACAAATATATTTAAATGTGTAATACATATTTTAGTCATAGACAGTATATTGTTGGAATTGAAACGTTACTAAATTTCTTCTTCATTTAAAAGAGTGGAATAAAAGTCCTATCTAAACCTGTTATAAAGACAAGCAGTGATTTTGAGGATATGAAGTAATTCATTATAAACTATTGCTTTCAAAATAAATATAAATTGACAGTTTCAGCCTTTCAAGAATCACACGTTAATTCCTGGTTAACATATTTAATTATGTTTCTTGAATAATATGCGTAGTGAAATGCAGTGGACGAAACATTTTTCCTACTTCCCGCAGACAAAGACAACACGTGCACTACAGAAATTAAAATCCACTGTATCATTTAATTTAATGTCGGTCTGAATGTAATGTAAGCTTTAAGTTTTCATCCACTTCCCGAACTACCAAAAAAAAGTGAATTTTCGTTCATGTGATATAGAAATGATTTAGACATACAGTCAACATAAGGTAAACAGTATTAAAATTTACTTTTGTTAGTACATAATCAACGTGTGTTTTTTAAGTCTTTTTAGGCTATATTTAGTTAATCTGCCCAAGCTCCTCCGTGGTATCTCAATGCCCCCTAATTTTCTTTAGGTCTTTTACCGCCCCCTGAAAGCCTCAAACGCCCACGTTGAGAACCTATGCTCTAAACGGAGCACGTGCTCGTTAAATCAGTGGCACGAATGTCTTGTGGGCGGTCGTAGCAGAAACCAGGGGTGCAGGGGGTTGGAGAATATTTCCCTCCCTCCCCTCCAGTTCCATGCCTAAATTGTGGAGGTGGAGATAGGTGGTGTCGCCATCTATCATGTATGTACCGAGCCAAATCGTACTGTCACTTACACGGTGCTCAAAGCTGAAAGCTAACGACAGTACACCTAGCCCCTTGCCACGATTAATTTCGTGGGCCTCTATCTGACACCGTCAGACAGGTGGCATTAGCAACAACAATAAGACTTTATTCTGATAAAAGACTTATAGAATCCTTAGGATTTCACGAGCAATACACAGTTTCACGTCCATTATCCTGTACTGGAACCTTTTCTGGAACTTGAATTCAAACTTTCAATTCAATTCAGGTTAAATGTGCCTCGTAATGAGCTCATAACTAGCTCTTCTACACTCCCATTTAATAAAATAAAGCTTTCATATAAATACTCAGTGCGTGCAAAGTATCAGCTACACCTATTGAGCAGTATCGCAAAGCGTGATACTTCCAAAAATAAACTTTAAGCGTTTGTTTTAACATCAATAGTTCCGTTGACATAACATCAAGTATTCAACGAAAATCATGACATACACAACGACTGAAGAGGACTATTTTGTATATTCTGATACAGGTCCAACTGACATTTGATGCATTCATTCGCGTACGCGTAATCTCCAAATAAACAGTGATCAATCAAATTTAGGAGGTAAATCCAGTTTCGTGCTGTCATTGTGTGCATCGTTCTAACTAAATTGGATGAGTCCAGAGCCTCTCCCTGTAGGTTGGAATCATGTGCAATGCGTCAAATGCGAGCTTTAAGGGAAGATTTCTTTGGAGTCTGCTGCAGTAACTTCTAACGTAATTGATCGGCGGGAGATATGATGGATTCGTTGTCTGCAGAGTGGAGTCTCTTTAATTGCCTAATAACTTCTTGAGTGACAGTTTGATTTTGAGCTACGCACGCGATGGAAGTTTGAATCCGAAAGGATTGCTTTTCTGTCCGAAATGATAGCGTGGAACACTGATACTGGACAGTTTTGCACGTGATATGACTTTGACAACAATGTTCTAACTTGATTTTTAAGTAAATGTAACAATTTTTTAGGTCATAGTTATTATAATGATTTTTTTAAAGTTTAAGAATAGATTTAGTAAAACTTCAAAAGTGTGTGGGATTAAATGTATTTTTTTAAAATAAATTTTAAAAAGTAAAAATTTATGAATTTTTTTTATCTTAATAGTATATATACCGCATTTATTCGAATTTAAGGCGATCTTTATTTCCTATGTTAATGCTACTGAAAATCTTGTGCGGCTTAGAATCGAAGGAAATAAAAATTCATTGCAGGGCGCAATTAGAGCAATTATAAGTTCATGTGTGTATTTAAAAGTTTACAATACTGGTAAAATAACTAATTATTCACTTCTCAGAAGTTCTCATTTTAAATTCATTTTAATTTCGTAAAACTGGATATTTTAAACCATTTTACACTATTTTTTTTCATAAAAACTGGTTGAGAATTTGGGGTGCAGCTTAGAATCTATGGCGGCTTAGATTTGAATAAATATCGTGTAATGTGCATATTTATAGTTTTTTAAACATTAAGAAATTTGAATAAAATGTAGAAGTTTAGTTTATTTAATTACGCACCAAACAGTAAATTTAAAAAAAAATGCCTAAATGCCTTACATTACTTCCAAATTTGATTTGATTTTAGTTTATGTCATTTTTTGATGCATCACGAAGTCTTTTGGTGACGAACCTCGTAATTTTGAGTCACCGTCAAATGACGAGGACAAAACCTGAACTGAACTTCTCACCCTCCAAGCTTCCACTCTACGTCAAGTGAGGACACGTCAAGTGAGGAGGAGTCAAGCCTCGACCAAATTCTTAGCTTTTGTACACGGCAGATCTTCATTTTCACTAGGACTCAAGCCTGCGACTCTTCAACGCCGGCCACGAGTTCGGGACCATGACCATCGGCTACTCCAGCGACAATAATATTATTTCGAGAGATGCTTTGATAAATGATTCAGGGTTGGATTATTTTCTATTTTTAAAATATATTGAATTAATATACATTCGAATTCAATTAATTCGAATTCAATTTCTCAAATAATCATCATACATGGAAATAGTTTATCCTGTTAGCTAAATGCATATGAATGTGCATAAGCGTACAGCATTTCAAAAATATTTTTTAAAACTTTTGACACAAAGATTTATACTTGAATAGTTTGTATAATAGCATAACATGTTATTTAGACTAACAGTTCGTTATTTATGATGAGTAATAGTTTTGTATGTTGTAAACTAAACAATTGAAACATAAAAAAAAGAGTATGTGTGATTATGACCACACGATAGAAGTGATAACTTCAAATTTTGTAATGTTATTTCAGGGATTAGTTAGGTGAATAAAAAACAAGGGAATATTAGTATTATCATATATAAAATTATTTTTATTCATTATTATTATGTATGAGAGAGAAAACCTAGACACATTTGTTTACAGTTACTGTATAAAGAAAGATTCAAAATGTAAGTAATACTATCTGTGATGAAAACATTTCAGCGTTTTCTTATATTCTTAAAGTTTTTCACTCTAAATCGATTTTTTAAAAATAAAGCAAAACTATCAGTTGTAATATATCAGAACCTTGTCTTTTTGCACATTCTCCATAAACCTCAAGCTGGTCAATTCTGTCGTAGGTTTATTACAATTAATTATTACTAGCATTTGTTAATTTTATCAATTTTTTCGTTGCAGTTTTATGGCTCCTTGGAATGAAAAGTGACCTTTTCAAAAATATTTGATATGCAAAAAAGCAGAAAAATAAAAAAAAAATTTCAAAATTACGAAATTCAAAAATTTTTTAAAGAAGTTTTACAATATTCCATATCAGTCTAACTTGGCAGCGTTGAGAAAGATACACACAATGTACCAATTACTTAAAAAATATATATATATATATATAATTGTAACTTTCTTTCTTTTCTTTTCTTTTTTTTTTGGAATTTAAATCCAAGATAATCCATAGAAATTTGTTACAAATGTAAAGCATTGAAGAGATTGGAATTTTAATAATATATTTCAAGTTAATCTCGCGTTAAAAGCATCTATTTTTAAACAAAGTTATTTAATACAGTCAATAGAACAACGTCATGAAATTCCAGTTTGGTTGAAGACCGATTTTCGATGCCAAATTTTGTCATTGTTATAACAATAATATTCCTACAACAATGACGAAAAAAGCCGAATGAGCGTTACAAACCCTAACGTGACGTTAATTTAAGTTCACTCTCCAGCAAAATGTGCCTAAATAAGTTACTAATAACCGATTATTTTTTAAACAAAGTTAATTGATACAGTCAATAGAGCAACGTCATGAAATTCCAACTTGGCTGAAACCCAATTTTCGACGCCAAATTTTGTCATTGTTGTAAGTCTTTTTTGTTGAAGGACTTTACATTGTTACCGACAAACCCAAGCGTAAAAATGCTTGGCTTTATAAAACGCATCGCTCAAGTTCACTCTCCAGCAAAACGTGCGTAAAGAACTTATCACTTCAAAAAGTATATCATCTTTGTTCAATATAATATTAACAATTTGGATGAATGATAAGTTTATGAAGAAGATGAATTACATACATGTGATAAACGACAATTAACTTGAAATAGAAGATTTGAGATTTAAATATTTTCATGCTGCTTTCTCTTAGGGTAAAAAATGAAAGTTACAACTCGGAAAATAATTCCAGACATAAAAGTGAGTCATTATTGATATTAACTTACACGCTTTAACATACAAATATATTTATCACCATTATATCTTTAAATCCTAAGAAATTTTATTCAGAGTAAAAATTCAGTTTTTCTATAACGATTAATATTAGGCATTGGGTATTAAAATATAGAGGAGATGAATTATGGATACATATTACTTACAAAGAGAGAGAGAGAAATGAATTGATTTAAATAAAAATTATTAGTTTATTAAATCAGTAAGCTTGCTTTTCAGTAGTTAAATCAGGATACTTATATACTCGTGTATTTTTACATGGGAAAAAGTATTCTGAATTTAAGTAACATTTTCTAATGCTAAGCGAAAACGGGCTAAAACAAATAAACATTCCTAAGCATGGAAAATCACTCAAAACTCCTGCAATAATTACATAGCTGAAACCAAACCCTCAAACCCACTCAGATATTAAGTTCCCCAAAATTGAATTTAGTCTCAATAGATTACGAGCAGCTCACTGTAAACAACACTCCCATTTAGAAGACAGCCCTTGAATTGAATTCATCCAATATTCTTCGAAACCCTTCTCCCCTTCTAGAATGAAAACAATACCTCTTCCATGTGGCCTGCACACTGCATACACTTATTCACCGACTCTGGGTACCGCCCTACAGTACACCCCATTCGATACCCGTGTAGGGCACGTGTAATTCCCATTCAGGTGTATCAAATGCCAAAGAGGGGCGGATTAGAAGGGATTGGGTGACTTGGGCATTCGGGTTTGCTCAGCCATCAAGTGTCAGTCAGTGCGCGTGAGTCTTCAGTGATCGTAAAGTCACATTATCCTGTGGTTTGCTTAGGGTGATCGCTAATCGTGAAAATTAGGATGAAGAGGTCTATTTGCATTGAACTGTGATTGGTGGTTGGGAAGATTTTTGTTTTTATGTTTTTGATTGCCTGAGTATAGGATTAGACTTTGTTCAATGAGCTCTGTTTCTTTACTAGCAAGCTTCATGGAAGCATATATGGCTCGTTCTGCGAAAAAGGGAGACTGCGTAAGGCTGTTTTCGGTTAATGTTAAAGAACAGGACCCAAATGCGAAATATTTTTTCAGATATAAAATTACTCAAACATGAGTATTATTTTCTGGCTTCACTGTCCTGTAGAGAATCACTTGTTTTATCATGTTACTCATTTTTATCCGAGTTGACACAATTTTTTCGTTTATAAAATGTGTTTCGCATTTTTCTCCTATACCATAACGCTAAATGAGCTATCCCTTTACATGTTAAAAGGAAAAACTAATTATTTATGAAATATTTTAAAATTTAAAAAACACTATATTATAAACAAATGCACGAGTTACAATGTCACAAATTTTTTATAAAAATTGAGGCATTTTTTTCTGTCCGAAAATGTGCTCCGCGTTAAGTTCACGCTCTCGTAAAAATGATGAAAACAGCCTTAAATCTCAACGCATATTTAAGAAAACTGTTTTTAAGGTATCTGAACACGTTCGGAGTACTTAATTATTTTTTTTTAAAAAATAGCATATTAAAACCTTATAAATGCTTTTTTTAGGAATTAATAGCAATAAATACTAATATTTACCTTACAATATTTTTTTAAAATTATCTAAATTTTACAAAAATAACAATTAAATGTGAAATTCTAGCTATATTTTTGAAAAATTTCAAAGCAATTGGAGAAAAATGTAGTAAACTTGTATTTGTAAAAATATTACTAAAACAAATTATAGGCATTTATCAAGAAAATGTACTAAAATATTAATGTTTTATTAAGATTTAAAAATTTTATAGCTGATCGAGTAAATATTATTAGAAATGTGACATTTTATGTGAGACGCTTGTTTAAATAACAGACCGTAACGTAAGAAATATTCATAAAATAGGAAATATTTTAGCACATTCTCTAGAAAAATAACAAATAGTATTAAGATCAAAATGTTTTACAGAAATACATATATAATATTTTGAGTTATCACACTCACCATCATAGATTTTGAGCAGTTTAAAAATGCCCACTTCTGGTATAGAGTAAAGACCCACTTACTCTACATTTGTCAACATTTAAACTCTGCCTTCTGACAAATAACGACAGCCAGGTGAGCTACTTGTTCTTAAAGGAACGTTTTTTTCCAGGTTCTTGTTCGCCGACGGTCCCGAGCCATGGATACACGTGGGTCAGGGAAGCCTTTCCCTCTTTTTATTCTTTCTAATTATTTTTTTGTTTTTGTGTGTTCTTTGTTGTAATTATGACATTAATTTTTTCTGTAACCTCAAGTATTACTTAGTATTTCAAACATGGAGCATTACACATTTAAAAAATGGATGTAACCTGACCTCTATAGGTAACGTAGAAATAAAACAAAGTAAGGTTGTTTTGTAAAGCCAAGACATAGCTCCATTCAATAAAATTAAAAACAAAAAAAAATATGTGTTTTGACCAAATTTGGTCATTTCTCTCTCTCTCAACGAGTTTGAATACCTTAATTAAACAAATATTATTTAATGTCAATTGTGCAAAAAAAACCTTTAATAAATCAAATACAACCTAAATTTTTTTAATCAGTCGTTTATTTTTAGCGACTGTGTGCATTTGATGTATCATTAGCATCACACACTAAAGCTGTATAAGGGCTATTGGTAGTGGACCTTGCAGTTTTGAGGAAAATACCTGAGTTGGAAATCTATTCCGCATACTTCCACACAGCATCAACGTGAAGATTTTGAACGTCGATATGTTTAACGTACACCAGTGCATCTACACGACGAATCTTCAATTGCACCAGGACAGGAACCCGCAATTCAATAAGATCTAGCCTCAATTTTGCAACCAAGACACACACTCGGCCACACCAACCACTTGACCGTGTTAAATAAAGCACTATATATATTTTAATGTGCCATTAAACGAAAAGAAGCCCAGTGGCTGAGTGGTAGCGTTTCGAGCTTCCCACCACAGGTCCGGGGTTCAAATCCCGGGCTGGACATGGTCGACTCAGCCTTTCATCCCTTCAGTGGATCAATAAATGAGTACCGAGAGAGAAGAGCTTCCTTTGGAACTAAACACTGAGGGTTTCACGTCAGACAGGCTACATCTGCTCATGCCCCTCAGCGCCAAGGTCATGAAGACTTAGATGGGCACAGTTGGTCTTGACCCTCATGCGTTGTTGCACCATTAAGTATCGTTTATTAAACGAAATAGAGCTACTAATAATGTGAATTTCAAACTTAATAAATTTTGTTTTATTTTAGTTCTGAGCACTCAATAAAATATTTTTAATAACAGATTTACTCCAGCGTTTCTCAAACTGTGGGGCGCCCCTCGGGGGGGGGGGGAGTAATAATCCTACGAGGGGGGTGTGATCATATTGAAAAGTTGAAGACAAAAGATATAGGAATATTATTAACTTACTGAAAGTAAACAAACAAAATACATTCTAACATAAAAAATAAAATACACATTTACACTGTGATATAATACATTTATAAATATATCAATTCTGCGCAATGTATTTTAACTAAACAATACTAAGTTAAGAACGTTTAACAATTAACAATGTTCCCTTTGGAGTTTCATATATAAAATTATATGCAAAAATTAACACTTACCTTGATAATTTGTACGATTTATAATTGATCCCTTAAATACCGATTAAAAATTACGCGATTCGCTCCCTAATGCCTCCGTTTTACCCGTAGGCTAGAGTATGTTGTGCAATGGGGGAGGGAGAGGTTAGAAAAGAAACAAATAAATAAATCCGCTGAAATAAGTAAATTCGTCGCAAACACTGTCAAGGTCCTTTTATTGCATTGCAAAGCCCTCGGAATAATTGTATGGATAGCAGTGCGCAGAAAAAATCGTGCATCGGGAAGACGTATATATACGTCCGGAGTAATAAACACTTTGGCTGAGGGAGACGTTTATTTACGCCGTGGCATTTAAAAAGTCGTATTGTAGCTTTAGTTTCAAAGTATAGTATTATTGAATACAATACATTGTTATTGTACGGGAGCGGGGCGCGATGAAAATTATGATTGAAAATTGGGTCGCAAATATTGAAAGTTTGAGAAGCACTGATTTACTCGTAATATTGAGAAGCCATTCAATAATTCAGAAAAAATTTTATCTGTGTTAGAGAAACTATGAATTTAGTATTGCTTAGATGAAGTATAGGAGTGTAAAGAGTGATGGGTATTTCGGGGCTTTTCTTGGGGGAAGGGTAC
The DNA here is from genome assembly GCA_019973975.1 of Trichonephila clavata. NCBI lineage: Eukaryota > Metazoa > Arthropoda > Arachnida > Araneae > Nephilidae > Trichonephila > Trichonephila clavata. The sequence continues at coordinate 18,228 of BMAO01010209.1, forward strand.
TTATACTTCAAAAAGGGTGTTGGGATTGAAATCTTGTGGTCTTTTAGATAAAGATTTTGTCCATCTGTATGGATTCCAATTTTACAATATAGATCTTTCTTTTCCACTTGCTAATATATATTTGACGATTTTTTTTAGTTTATCGGCAATGCCGGGACAAGATATATATATATATATCTTGTTTAGATTTTTAATCGTTAATAAAATACTTTATATTCTTCCTTTCAAGTTCAAATACCTTTTTTTAAACTTGTAGTGGATACACTTGATATGTTAATACAGTTTATTCAAATATGAATTCATTAATCAAATTAAAAAATGAATAAATATTAAACAAACACACAAAAATAGAAGTCCAACAGCATATATAGAAAGGAAAATCGTTCGTTGTGTCACTCTAGCACAAAGATAACACGTTGGGCTTCTATTCCAAAGGTCAAGGGTTCGGATCCCATCTGAGCTGGCCTAATTTCTGAGAATGTGGTTACTTTTTTACTATACTATTTTATTAGAATAATTAAATTTAATGAATGAATTGTAACACAAATAGTCCAACACCCTATATAGAAAGGAAAATGGAAAATTGAGAAGAAAATTGCTTTCTATTTTGTCAATTAATATTGTGATTCTGTCACATGTATATACATAAATGCATATATTGTACATATGTGTATGTTATAATTGTAACTATTTAATAAAAAGTAACTAAAATAAAAAATTTCTTTGTTGACCTAAGCAGGAATTGACTTAATTTTTTTATATTACTTGTTCCTTAATAGAATGACATTTTTAAACTAGCAAAATTTCACGTCCTTTTTGCCCATATTTTCCACCTACAAATTATTTTGCATTTCGTATTGTCGGTTGCTAAAAGAAGCAAAATACACGATTGAACTACATTCATATCTAAGTTAAGTGCCTCGGGAAAAAAATTGGACTGTTATTTCGGGTCTCTCCCTCTTATACGTTACAAATAACTTACAGGTTTTTAATTTAAAGCAAAGTTCCAAACATCTGGCTTGTTTCAATTAAATTACTCTCTTTAAGTTTCACACATTTATCGTAGGCAATAAAAAGAAATTAAAATTGTTTTTAAATTTTCTTCGAAAACACCACATCATTAAATAAGCAACAACACTCACGTGTAGTAAATTTAATTTTAGCTTCGATGTATATTTGCAAATGTGCATATGTTCAGAAAATCGTATCGTTTTTCAAAATTTGATTTCTTTTTATTGATTGGAAAACATGCAAAAATAAGTAAATCTCTCTCTATATATACTATATTATACATAAATTTCTCTATGCTGTAATAAATATATTTATATACATAAGGTATAGTTAATAAAAGCAACTACATCTTTACAACAAAATGGAGCAAAACCACAGTTGTGTAGCGGTATCTTCTATATAAGCTAGTAACAACCGTAGCAAAGTGATAGTTTTGGTATAGGGGTTAAGTTACTCTGTTTACTCGGATAAGGTACCGAGTTCTGTCCTCCGGATAAGCGCGCCACTTCATTGGTGAACCTGGCTTGAGCTAAGAAACCTTCTGAACAACCATCGCGCCCTCTATTAACAAAAAGAGCATCCAATAACTCGTCAAAAATCACTTGACGCAGCCAACTCGTCATTGACGCAGCTAACAAAGTCGTCTAACTCACTTGACGCAACTCCTCCGATTTGCACCAACAATTCACCGTTCGCATTAACAACTATAGCGTTCGTTCACCTAACCACCAATTCACTGGTAGGGGAGTGTGTAGCGGTATCTTCTCAGTAACAACCTCCGTACCAAAGGATCATTTTGGTATATTAGTTAAGTTACTTGGTTTATGATGATAGTGAGACTTATATAACATGTGTGAAATAAAAAATAGTTAAACGGGACGATGTATTGCAAATTTTACAGCCAATTATGAATAAAAAGTCCATATGAGTAAAAATCAATAGAACTACATAATACATGGAAACTATAGTTTTACAATTTGAGGAATGAATATATATGAACACAGTTGTATAATTTTTCAATGCGGGTTGATGATATACACAAGGGGGATATACACAAGGGGGGAAGCACGGGTCCGACCCCCCTCACCCTTGATTTGTTTTTTCGATTGATTATAGTCTTATGTATAGAGTACGCAAAAGTTTATTTATTTGTTTTTAATAAATATTTTATTAATAATGCTAATTATTTACTCAATAGTTTATTTTTTTATTGCTTTCTGTTCCCGACGATTGACAAAATCAGAAGAACGTGTTTGGTGGCGAATTAGGGTATGATTTGAGAATGATGGACTTTCAACCCTGGACTCCCTTTC
>BMAO01010210.1:0-115657 GCA_019973975.1 Trichonephila clavata
TCACCAAAAGCCCTCGTGTTGCTAATCAGTGCGACGTTAGTATTCTCTCACTCACCCGCTCCTAACTTCCAACTGTAGGACGATTCAAACTCGACATATGTAACGTTCACCGGCCTCTGCACAGTGGGTAAAGACCCCCCCCCATATTATGAGTTCGAGCCTAGTAAACTAAACTCATAATACGCGAGCTACTCGTCCGTGAAATTGATCACTAGGCTACCGCGTACAAAATACTATTTTGATAATATTTAAATATATAGAAAAAACATTTTGATTAAGAAAATATATTTCTAAATATTGTCAGCATCTATTTTTCCTCCTATTTAAAAATCAAACTATTCGGCAAATACCAATTTGTTGAAGTATTATTTAACTAACTCAAATATATCAAATAACCAAGTACACCGATACCAAAATTTGAGGAAAGATACAATCATTCATTGTAATTGCGGTAACGCACATGTTTTGAAATATTTAAATCTTACGTTTATTCAATGAAGAACAAGGATATACTAGAATTATGATTGCGTAATATGTAAGAGAATTCAACAGCCATTTCATGTTTTCAAATTTGGGGGGAATAATTAAAAAGTTTTGTCTAACATTATGTTTGATATTTTAAAAAGTTGAAATATCATAAAATTTAAAAGCTATCTACAGATTATTCAAAATGAATTTTAAAGAGAAAATTTTATATATTTTATCATGTTTTATACAATGAAGGTTTTTGAATTTTTTTGAATCAATCTTTTAAAAGAATTTGAAGCCCACAAGACCTTCATGCGTTTCCTTATAATGCGATGTTAATAGACAATTATGATTGAAAATGATCAGGAACATCATTTTGATAAGAATAATACTTGCAACATACAAATTCAACGCTATGGGATCGGCAGAGTTTTTCTCAGCATAATTGTTAAAATGTACCAGAAAAAAATAAAATATTGATTGCTATTTTTTTTTCAAAAATTGCACGTTTATATTCAAATTGTCCATTTATTTCATGTTTACTTTAAAATTAGGAGAACTTTTCTTCTAGAAAATATATACACCAAACTCTTTTATACAACACCCTTTTATAAGCTTCACTTGCATGCAACGAAATATTTGAACTCAATTTTTACCTACCCTAAAAGGTCAGATTAAATCGAAATTTTGCTTATTTGTCCAAGACTAATGACAACACTACAAATTTTGTTTCATTGTAATGATTAGAATCATCAGGATTAACGATTCTCCATTCTCAAATCCCATCCGCATCCGGCGACTAAAAGATTAAGTTACAACTTAATGTGATTAAATATAAAAGGGTGTTTTTTAGTTTTTTTTAAAGCTATAATATTTATATACTCTCCAGATACGTTCCTTAGAAAGCCGTATAAAAAATCTTGTAAAAACATACATGCGACCTACGGAAATTTGGGTATATTTTCCTCAAGTTGAAAAAAAAACAGGAAACATTAAGCAGAAAAATGTTTATATTTTCAAAAAATGCATTATAATATTTACATATTATTATTCATTAAATGAATAAAACTTACATACTTATAAAACAATTTATTTTTTTACAAAAAAATTTTAATTAGTGTAAAGTAAAAATATATACTCGATCTATAAGTACATACAATATACAAAAAAATTAAGTGAAATTAGGAATAAAATTCCTAACTATGATCTACTCATTGTTACTTGATAACAAAGGTGCACGTTTATTACGCATTGAATCAACAATACTATCATTAGTACATGTTTTAGATATGTCTAGCACACACACACCACTATTGGTTTTGATTGCAATGATAATTTTATTCGTTATTACCGTACACTATTGGTTTATTACTATTATTATTTTTTTTTTTGGAGCTTTATGCTGAAATAAGAAAATTCATGTTAAAATAAAATCGTTAAATTTGTGTTATTTAAAAATCGTATAAGAAAAAAGGTGTAACAAAATTGTTAGTACGTTACTGAATAACAAAAATAGAAATATAATAATGAGATAATTTTAAACAGGGAGCTGACTTTATGCTGTTTTGTTTTTAAATATTATAGAAGACTTGAAAATTAATTAAACACTTTTCAAATTAAAAACATGTTGTAAGACACATTATTTTCTCTTATCCCTTTTAGCATTGAAAAGACAGTTGCTCAAACAAGGATTTTAGTCGTTTCAAATAGGAAAATTTACACAAATTTCTAAAAAAAGTAAAATTTCACTAAATTTAATAAATGAAATTCAAAAAATCCTACTGGTATAGTAGTAAAAAAATACTCACAGACTTATTTTCGTGATCAAAATAACATTCGTAGATTATGACACAGACACCACAAGCAATATAATGAATGAAAGAAAATGTGTACTTAAAACTCAAAATCAGGCAAAAGGTCTAAATAATTATTCCTCCTTCAGTTTCTATTCCGTATCTCCCACGTGGTGAAATGAATGGCGTCTCAAATACAACATGGCATCGAATATGTGCTCGAACTGCGCATGCGTCTGGACGAGTCTATTCTAAAACGCAGATGTGCCCTTGAATTCAATGTTGTGCCGAAATGAATGAAAGAATGGTGATGGAGTGCCTGTTTCCGGCAGGTAAACTTAACAACCAATCCCTTGTTGGATTTTTTAACAGTATGCAAATTAGTTCTTGATGCCGAGAAGAAATTTTACGTTGTATAAAGCTAAAAGCCTTTTTTAATTTAACATAGAGTTGAAATTATGTATTTTCAATCCTATTTTTGAAAACAAATCGATTCTATAAAGTAAAATTTATATTTTTTTATCAAACGATCAGAAATAAGTTTAAAAATAATTCCAATGACATAGTTTTTTTAAAAAATTTTGAAAATTTGTTATCAGGCAAAAAAAAAATTATTATTATTTGCAGAATCAACATTTTTAGGTAATTGGTTGATTTACCACAAATAGAATGAAAAATTATCTGTGTTGCTAAGGGTGTTATGTATCATCAAAGAAGTTTTTTTAATCACTAAGGTTTAAATTTTATTTATGTAAGCTAATACTATATAATGTATGTCTATCCCTAACAAAATTTTTTTTTAATTCAATGCAAAATATTTATAAAATTTCAGTTTTTACTCCCGAAGGCCTTTTTAAATATGCATATTTTCTTACACATATATTTTTCCAACTGCCACATAAAATATTACATATAAAATAAGCACTAGCTTTATTTTCCTGCTTCAAATTATATTTTCTTTTTTTTTAATACTGAAAATTCTCAAAATGTTTTAAATTAGACTGATTTTTTTTTTAACAAAGTTACTGCTCATCGTAGAATTACATACAATCATATGTAGTTCTACAAAGCGTATATTTCACAACATTCCTACTGTTAGGTTATTAATTTAGTGGACTGTAGTGATTATAATTTTAAAAGAAATCCAAAGGTTTTTAAATCAATTTCTTTTTATTTATGCGATTTCCGACATAAAGTCTTTGGAAGGAACAGGACAGTTTTACAGAAGCATTCCAACTGAACAAAACACATGGCTGTGGCAACCCTAAGTGTCACCCTTATTTGCTTACAAATTAACATCGCCACGCTATGGCGCCAACATGATAAGTAGACGTTTACATGGGCCTTAACACCGCCCTACCTTGAAATCCTCCGGATTTCAAGAGATAATCAATATTTTCAATAATCATGATAAATTCTATAAAAAACAATAATAAACAAGAAAAATACTAATAAAATATACAGATACAAAAATACATTACATAGAATATTGTTGATATATAAACATTTCAAACAATATATTTTAAATAAAGCGTACATTTCAAGTATTGGGAATTGGTAAAATACATATATTAGAATTGCTGCGTTTCAAAATTCCTCGAGAGTTTTTACTATGACAACTCGTACCTTTCCATCATTCCCTATTACTACATCTTGAATTCTACCCATTGGCCAAGTACAACTAGGAAGATTTTCCTCTTTTAATAGGACAAGGCTATTTTTTTTTTTGTATATTACTTATTTTCAAATTTCCATTTTCTGCGTTGTTGACGATTGTTTAAATAATCCCTTGACCATTTTTTCCAAATAATTTGATTAATTTTTTGAACTTGTTGCCATCTAGAGAGTCGATTATCTGGAATCTCAATTATATTAGATTCAGGAATGGAATTAATTGGACGACCGATTCAAAAATATCCAGGTGTTAAAGAACTGAAATCGTTGGGATCAGAAGAAAAAGGAATTAGTGGTCGACTATTTAATATACCTTCAACTTGATTAACAACAGTTAAAAATTCTTCAATAGTTAAATTAAAATTACCTATTGTCCTTTTCAAGGGATACTTAAACGATTTCACGCCTGCCTCCCAGAGTCCACCAAAATTTGGAGATCTAGGAGGCAAAAATTTCCAAGATATTGAATGTGAAATCAAATAAGATGCCAAATTATCCGGGGGAGTTTCCACAAGTTTGTATAATTGTTTTAATTCTGAATGTGCACCAACAAAATTAGTACCATTATCAGAAAATATTATGCTGGGAATACCACGATGAGCAACAAATCTTTTTAATGTTGCAATCAAGGCATCAGAAATTAAATCATTTAAAATTTTTAAGTGAACAGCTCGGGTCGAGAAGCAAACGAATATCGCTACATAAATTTTGTTTAAAACCCCCTTACGTTGATTTTTATATTTAATATAAAAAGGACCGCAATGGTCGATACCAGTATTTGTAAATGGAGGACTTACTATCACTCTTTCTTTAGGCAATGATGCCTTTAGCTGCTCTTCTATTTTAGGTTTTGCTTTAAAGCATTTAATACATTGATGAACTATTCTCCTAGCATTATCTCTCCCATTTAATGGCCAATATTTTCCCCTAACAAGATGAAGTAAGGTTTGGGGACAGACATGTAAATTATTTATGTGGAAATGTTCCATTATAATATTAGTAAGTTTAAGATCTCTCGGTAAGAGAATTGGGTGTCTCTGATCGAATGACAAATCAGAATAATTTTAATCTCCCTCCAACACGAATTAATTCAAATTCATCTAGAAAAATATTTAAATTACTTACAGCTCCTTTGACAATTTCCTTTTTTTTAAAACTATTTATTTCTTTATAAAATACCATTGATTGTACTACCTTAATGAGAAATCTTAAGGAATTCTCAAATTCTTGGACAGTCAAAGGACCACTCCGTTTCTCCTTATTTCTGCATTTGAACACAAATCTGAAAATAAAACTAAGAATTCTAATTATTTTATGAAAATTATTACTTAAAGAGAGGATTTGATTTAGAAATTATTGTTTGACGAAAGAATTAAGTTTGTAGAAGTCACAGTTTTTAGTTCTGTCAAATATATTTCCTTTTCAGGGGAATTTAATTCATTTTGGCATAAATCATCCATAATTTCTTCCATGACAAAGGATGGCCCTGACCACCAGAGTTCCAGGCGCTTGAGATCAGAAGGATTGACTCCACAGGAGATGAGATCAGCAGGACTATCACAAGATGAAATATGTTTCCACTGATAGTTAGATGTAAGAGCTTGAATTTTGGAGACTGTTTGCAACAAAGGTTTTTAATTGATGTTTGCTCCTATAATCATATCTATTTTTCCAGGTTTGTCAAAATTGGGATCAGCTAAGATAGAACGATTAATGTCATTGAACCTTTTAATTTTAAGATTAGGTTGGATTGAAGGAACAAAACCAGTAATCCTAGAAACAATTAAAAAATCTAAGGGGGAAGTTTAAGAGAAGAATCGTTATTACTAATAAATGCATCATTTATTTTCCATTTAATATTTGTTGAATTTTCACTTAATCCACTGAATGCGAGATTTATTTTTTTCTTTTCAAGACCAAGTTTTGAAGCAAACTGAAGGGTCATAAAATGCGATTGAGAAGCGCTGTTTAGAATTACCCTACCGCGAACATAACTCTTCAACAGTGGAGACCAAACACCCACAATAGCAGTGGAGAGAAAAACGAACTTATTCCCCCTCTGATTGAGAGAAGAGAATGCCTGGACCATTTGGGGTTCGGTAGGATTATTTATTACCCCACCATTGTTAGGAGAAGTGGGGGCCACTGACGGAGCCGGCTGAGTAAATAACGTATTCCAAGAAGATCCTTCTGTGTCGGATTGTCCGTTTTCTGACCGGCATAATAAATAATTGTATTTGCCTCGGCACAATCTGCATGTATACTTTGATTTAATAAAGCGCAACTTTATGATTGTTATTTAAACAATTAATGCAGAGTCCATGTTTTTTAATTAGATTGAATCTTTGCAAGGGATTCATTTTTAGAAAAAGTGTGCAATCATACAAACGATGTGATGTTTTGCACAACAAACAATTATTATTGTTATTGGACTTCACTATAAAACTTTTGCCTTTGCTTAGAAATGGAGTTTTCAATTTTAATGGAGAACCCTGAACTCCGTGCAAATTTTCAAATATTTGCGTTCTACAGGGTGCTTCAAAAAATGTATACACACTTTAAACTATTGTAGTTTTCCCCCTCTACAAGGCTAATGTTATATTTCTTCGCCAGGTGCCAGCATAATCGTCCCTCTATGTTATATTATCAGTTGGAATTTGTAATATCAACATGGGGGACGTACGTTTGAGTTTTGAAGAACGTAAGCAGGTTATTAAGTGGTACTGGAAGTTTGAGAATGTAAATGAAGTTCAAAGACAGTGGAGAAGGGAGTATGATACAGAACCACCTTCAAGATTAACAATTACACGCATACGAGACAAATTCGAAGTTCATGGAACAGTGTGTGATGTGCATAAAGGTCATTCAGGTCGGCCTCGAACAGCTACAAGTGATGAGTCATCAACGGCAGTCTTGGAACTGTTTCAACGCTCTCCTAACAAATCCTCAAGGCAAGGGGCACGTGAAAGTGATGTAAGTGCTAGCAGCGTGCTACGCATTCTGAAGAGAGGCTCGCAGTGAGAGAGTGGTGACTCGTACTCAGAATTGTATTGATGCTGCAGGTCACCAATTTGAACAGTATTAACATTTGTTATTTATGTTTCATTTACATTGGACTTTCAGCTTTCTATTTTCCTGAAATTTAACTTTGTAGAACGGTAAATAAATTTTTTATGGAAGTTCAAAGTGTGTATACATTTTTTTGAAGCACCCTGTATTTTGCAAAAATTCCAAAAACATTTCCCATTTCGGCAACTGAGTTGAGGTCAAGCTCATTTCATACAATTTTTGGGATTCTATATCTAACTTTCGGATAATAATATTTATTAAAAACTGATGAGTGAGCTCATTAGTTTCTAAATCCATAAGCTTTAAACCTCTTAGGTTTTTATTTATGTAGGATATCCCATAGAACTTTCTCTTTTTTTTGTAAAAGGTTAGATCATCCCTTTGCAGAGGACGGCAATGTTAATTAAAAAAGCATTCCATAGCAACGCCATCTAGCGTGCTTATTAAAAAGCTCACTTGTTTTGGTTTCCTCAGAGGCCCTCTAACTACCGACGAATAAACATCGTATCAGCGCGTCCGCGTTTCTTCGCCACAACTGGCGGTAAGTCACCTACACATCCAATAATAAGTTTCATTTAATCGTTAACGTCCTCCTAAAAGGAATTATCTATCTTTCCTATATTAATGTTACTGTACTTTAAAATGATTGTTTGTCTTAATTTTCTTTCTGTATAATATTCCCCGTGTAAATACTCTCCTATAGTTCATAATAAATTGGTTTCTTTATTCTATATTGTCTAATTTATTTCTAAAAGTTATAACCCGTTAATCCTAAAAAACCCCTAGACACACACTCTGCCAAATAAAAATCTCGCCATCTGAAGAATCTAACTTTTTCGGAAGATTTCGGTTAGATTCCCACATTTATAACATCAATCAAGTTCCTAAGACCTTTAGATGATTCAATACAAAGTTTTTCAAAATTCTAACTATTCATAATATGAGAATTTATTATTACACGTTTGTTTTCATATCTTTTAATTAAAACAGTCATTAATGAGTCAAACGTATCTTCCGAGGTTTCAAAAGTTCGTGCTTCACCTTTCAAAGCAGAACGTAAATAAAACAGTTTTTGGGTATCATTTAGCACTGAATTATTTGTAATTAGGCTATCAAATTGTTTTTTAAAATCACTCCAATTTTCTATTACACCATGAAATTCGGGTAGGCTCACATCAGGTAATTTAATGAAACTAGATTTTGGGGAATTACCATTATTACTTAAAGCAGTATTGCAAATAGATACATTTTTAGAAATATCATCATGCTTTGATAATAAAGTTTGTAAGCCTACCTTTATTTCTTCCAGGTCGTCTTCTATTTCTTCTAATATCAATTCCTAATTTGGCAATTGTTCATCTTCTACAACTTCATAGTATTCTATTTTTAGTGCTTCCACACTAGAATACATCTCCGACACTTTATCTAATTTACTTTGAAGCAACAATTGTTCTGCATTCGAGGCTTTATCCTTTAAAAAGGATTGCAATTTGGTGATTTTAGCTTTGTAGCTGCCACGTCGACGATTTAAAGTTTTTGTTTTTTTCGCAAATGTTACGGATAGCATATCATTTGTTTCAAGAGCTCCTGCTCCTTCCATTTTAATAACGAGACAAAGGACGCGTAATTCAACAACAAATTATTTTAAATTTTACGCAAGTTACCTCCGCGCTCTACTGACCAAATGTTAGATTATTAATTTAGTGCACTGTAGTGATTATAATTTTATAAGAAATCCAAAGGTTTTTAAATCAATTTCTTTTTATTTATGCGACTTCCGACATGAAGTCTTTGGAAGGAACAGGACAGTTTTACAGAAGCATTCCAACTGAACAAAACACATGGCTGTTGCAACCCTAAGCGTCACCCTTATTTGCTTACAAATTAACATCGCAACGCTATGGCGCCAACATGCCAAGTAGACGTTTACATGGGCCTTAACACTTACTACAGTTGTTAATACAGACTGTAAGGTTTTCAGAAACTGTATATGAACAGAAATTCGCCATGGAGAAATATAAATTTAGTTTTCCTTCATTAAACACATAATATTAAATTTACATTCATTAGTTTGTGCAGATCAAAGTAATTAACTTTTTATCAAACTCTTTTCTAACAGATGATCGGAAAAGTACCTGTAACTGTATTATTTACTCTCTTGTATGCATTTTAAAATTGTTTAATAACTGTACGGAAATAACTGAAATTTTACAGACATAGAATTGTTCAAGACACGAGCCAATAAAAGAAAATATCGATCTTTTGATGAATATTTGGGAACAAGGAAAGGCATTTTTGAAATAAATACAGTAGAGCCTCCAATGTCCTCTTCACATGACCATGGTTTAAAATTTACGAGGTGCGTCGTCAACAGCCTTTGCGCAGTTTTTTTTTTATATATGCGACTTAAACCAAGGCTATCTGGAAGAGATCAGGCAGTGACAGCCATTATATGACATCACGAAAGGAGGGAATGCTTTTCTACGCTCACTCGCTTTGTGAGGAATATAAAGCTTACGACATTTATTTCTTTTCAGGTCATAGAAAGATATTTGCAAATTGTACTGATATTTTTTAGTTCTCAATAGGAATATTTTCTGATGAAAGTTATGTATTAATACGCTAGAATGATGTCTAATATTTTCCCAGAAAAGGGACAAATATCACTCGTGAAAGGCTCATAACAGTAGAAGAAAAATCTAAGAAAAAAACTGACTCAATGTAAAATAATTTCTATCAGATAAATTAAAAAAACTTTACTTGCAAAGAAAATTTGATAAGTAGAACATTAGAGGCATATTAATAAAAAATCGCGAGAATTCATAAGCATTTTGCTGAAGTTCATTTTCCTGTGAAAGGACATATTTTGCATGATCATAGAATCAATGAATCATAACAAAAGAAAGAATTATATAAAAAAAATGCATGCAAAAATATATACAAATATAGAAATGGCAAACAGTTTTAGACACCATATTATTTATAAAGCAAAATTAGACACTGGATTACATGTTAAAAATATGTTATATATAAATATTCATTCAATATTCAAAAATATAAAATAGTTTTAATAAAAAAAAACATAAAAAGAAACATTTACTTGTAAAGAAAATATGAAAAGTAAACTATTAGAAGCATATTATTAAAAAATGCATGCAAAAATATATACAAATATAGAAATGACAGACAGTTTTAGACACCACAGTGGCATAAGTTCGATATACGGAAATTTTTTTTTTTGGCAATTTTTTTGGCGCCTTTTTCGGGCGATCCTGCGCCAGATTCTGTCTACCCTGATTCCCCCTGTTTTCCTGTCAGGTTCCGTGGGGTTTTCGTTTCATGGCGAAATTTCCAATCAGAGTACAGTAATTTTTTATGGGGGGGGGGGGTTCTATTCATAGTGGATTTTCAACTGTTCTGACATAGATATTTCCAGACAAAAATTCACTGCTTATTTCCTATTATTTTTCTTAATATTTATAATTATATTAAAAATTACTTATAAATAATAATTATTTAATATTTATTAAAGTTTATTTTTAATTATTGATTAGGTTGAATATTCTTTCATTATTAGGTTGTATTTCAGTTCTTTTATTTTTATTACTTTATTTCTTATTCATATTACTTATTAATATTTCTTTTTAATTGCTGAAAAATTATTTAATTATTGCTTAGGTTGACCTAATTCCGCCATTATTAGGAAATATATTCGTTTATTATTAATGTGCCTTTATCCATATTATTTATTAATATTATTTACTTATTTATTAACATTCATTTTTCCTTATTGATAAATTATTCCAGTTACAGATTAAGCGGACTATCAATTCTTACATTATTATTATTAATTTACAAAGAGTTTAATTTAAATTTTAAAAACCTTGTTATTTTATATACCTTTAAATATTGTAACCTGTTCCCTCTAACCATGGGACTATTTACAGTGTATAGTATAAGTGCCAAGTATAAGAAAGTCCTGTCAGAAAAAGTACCTGCTTGTTTTTTTTTTAGCAAAAGGGCCACATTTTGGGAAAAAGAGAGTATTTAATCTTGATTTTGTTTATGAAATATGTAGGGATAAGAAACTATTTTTAGATATTGCAAGACAAACTCATCTGATTAAATTAGAATTTTTTTACTCCAATTGCAAGGTTCTGATGAAGTTTGGGAAGAAAAATTTTTATTTTAGATGATGAATCATGGATTTGCAGAAATTCCAGGAATGAAAAATAAGCAACGTGGAAAGCCACGCAATAGAAGTTAAAATACTTTGGCAACGTTGGCTGTAAATACAGGAATAAATTTAATTATATTAAACACGTACTTTAATCGAATAAAATTCGAGCTTCATTCTTTGTATGAAAAAAAATATTTTTATTCAATTTTCTGGCATCGTTATTTTCCAAGAAAGACAGAATAGGTGTGTGGTAACTTAAGTAGAATATAAAAATCCTCGATTGGTAGTTAATGAAAAAAACGTGAGAAACTGCATAAATCGTAATTCCTTATATTGTTGTTCCATCTGTAGAATCAATATTCATTGTCAAATTCAGTGTCCCTTTCAAGAATTCAATGAGCGACTTTGCTTCTTCTGAACCAAAATTAACATTTAAGTCTCCAGTTAAGATAATCAACTTTTTATCTTCGGATCTAATGATTGCAGCAACCTCTGGTGCTTGCAGCACTAAAAATGTAGGGAGGAAGATGATAACAGCTGCGACATGTCTAATTGGAGATATATAGATTTTCGACTAAACTCGCTGCTAGTTTTCCTTTTCTTTTCCTTTCAAGAAATTCTTTTTTTCTTTTTGAATTTATTCTAGGCATTTAAACTAGAATTAATTTTTATTCAACGGAAATAAAAATTAATAATTTTAACTTAATGCATTACTCACAAAAGTGATTGTTTTTGCTTACAAGACGCTATCTGTTGTGATTCTGGTGCGAACGTTAGTGACATATGCACGATGCTCCAGACACTTCCCTAACAAGAAGAGCCACATAATAGTAATATTTTGGGCGCGTTTATTCGTTGAAAACGGCACGTTTATTATATATACCTACGAAAATACGCGACGTGAGTTCGTTACGAGTTGCAAGGGTCCCGGCCTGTAGTTCAACTAAAACCATACATCTTGGTTTGTGGTTCTGTTGCAGCAAACTAAAATTAAATGAGATTTTCCGTTTCATTTATCATTTGATCATGGGACCCAGAAGCCTGGAACCATGATTTTTCCGACAAATGAAAGGTATTTGAAAATTTAGGACAAAAAGGGTTTGATCATTTGGTATTAAATCATAGCCTTCATATTGTAAATCTAGTAACGAATTGCCACACAAATACCATAGAAGGCCCTTGGAAGCATGTTACAGATTCACTCCCTACATGCAATAGAAAAATGGAATTAAAATTTCATTTGTTGCTGTATATATGTTTAGAAAGTCAGGGAAACACAAGGGAGTGGTTATTTCAATAAGTTTTTAGAAATTGTTAAGGACATCGACTGGGCTGAGAGGGGTTTAAGTCAAATTCTTGAAAAGGGAATTTTAATCAAGATTTTTTTTATCACACTCTATCTTGCTGACATGTGATGACTTTGGTCGTTTTTTATACATAAAGTGCCACAAGTTAAGTTAATTCTATTTATATTTATTTTCTTTAATTTATGACTTAAATTTTAATGTTAATCTGCTTTAATAAGTTTAATATTAATGTTTCTCTTCTAGGCTTATGTAAGTAAGTTAGTTTTCTTGTTATCTTATTTTATTAATTTAATTTTAATGTTAATTTGCTTTAATATGTTAAATTTTAATATGCTTTTCTTCTAGAGGCTTAATGACTATAAATAGAACAATTTGTTCATTACTATTCTGAATCAGTTAAAAAAATAGATTTTTATACTTAAATTCAATGCACTATTGCTAAAATAGTCTTTAACTATTTACATTTAGTTCTATAAAAATTTGCCCTTTCACTACTTTTTTAGTTTAATATTTATGTAGGAAAAAAAATAACATATTTCACTTTTATTCTTCTACTAAAGTTAGGAAGAATCCCGCCATTCATTTTCGTACAGAGGTGGCAAACTTTTTGAAAGACGGGTACTTAGCAAAACTATTTAGGGGAAGAGGGGGTGTAGTAGAGGCGTTTCGGGGCGGCTAAGGGGAGAGGGAGAAGGGGTCTGAAACCCTGTGTTTCCCTAGGCGACTGCTGTCACCGAAAAAAAATTGGCGAGTTTTGAAAAAGTCCGTATATCGAACTTGTTCCAAATTTCATTTTATGCAATAATAATCAGCGCTTCTGAAGTATTCTTTACATTTCTAAATTTAAAAAAAGAATAGAATTAAAAAATAAAAAATCCTTCAATTATTTTATTTCATTATTCTTTGATAAATTGTTCTAGGCTAGTTTTTTTCGAGCAATTTTATTAGCATAATGATCATATTGTGTCATAAATACTACAGCAAAATTTTAAGTTTGGGAAACTATAGATATAAATTTCTCTACACTTTCAAGATTACAAAATCTTATTATACTAAAATACTTATTTTCTTTTATTCTATTGCTTAATTTCGCAAATATTAGATATCGATAAACCATTTTAGATGTTTCTTTTCCATCAAAGCATATTAAGAATTTGTGATGCAGCTTAGATTCGAATACAACTACAATATTTTTCTGAACGTACTCAATAGCACTAAAACAGAAAATTTAAGAAAACTAAAAACGATTCCTTTGTAATTTTTCTAAATCATTTAAAGCTTACCTCAAACAGGCTTAAATCTTTTTCAGGGAATGAAATTAATTGTACACGATTTGTTCCTTTTTTAGCAGATCCTTAGCAGATTTTTTAGCCTCATCGAATGAGCTCACACTAAAGTTAGTGCAACCAAACCATGTCTTATCTGAGATTCCAACAGGAGTATGGATACAGTAGTGGAATGAATGCATATAACCAGGCCTGGTTTGTAAGTGGTCGAGTTCTTCCACCCCACTTCGACCTACCAAGGTCAATTTTTCTTGCATTCCAAAGGGACCCTCTTTCTTTACAAGCTGTACTTATCTTGTAGTAAGTTCTGTATTTAAAAATACATCCCGCATAGTTAGAATTTTCTGTTTTGCAACGCCATGAAAATGAATGAGCTTAGTGTATATTTATTAAAATCCAAGCCGCACTCTCAAATTCTCGGTGCTATTTTGCGAAAAAATAAGACATATAGAAAAATTCTTTATTTAAATTTGATAATTACATAATGGGGGGAAAATGAAACTAATAAAAAGTTAATAAATCTTTTTCCAATTATTAAAATTATTTAAATACATTCGTGAAACTGTAATTGCTCAAACCTTTCGTTTCGTGTACAATTTCCCATCCCCTTCAACGAATTTTTCAATCTCCGATCCTAAATCGCAACCAATTTTTAGTAGTTTTAACACCGGATGTAAAGTGCAGCTAAGATTCGAATAGATAAAAAAAACTGCTTTTCTCACTGTAATGTTCACTCACATATGCTGTTAATTGTTCTCCGAATTACTTTAAGATGCAAAGAAAATAAAATTAAATTTCTGAAAATAGTTTATACACTAATACTCATCTTCTTCAATACACATACAAAGAAGAATCTATTTTTGTTTGAATGAAATTCATAAGAACCATAACCACAAGGTCGATCCTAACAAGTGTTCAGCGTCTGCACCGCATGCAGGCTGCAGACCGCATAAAGTTCTGTCAATCAAGAAAAGTTTCTGGCATATTTCTCAAAATAAAACTTATTATAAATCAAAAAAAAAAATGCTGAATTTTAAATAATTTATTGAAAAATTAAACAATTTCCAAAATTTTCCAATAGCGTGCATGTATAGTATAGTTCAAGAAAACTAGAATATTAGTGTATAGTGTGATGGTCTCTGGTCCATTAATGTCTACTCTTTACACATATTTTACATTTGATTACAAAATTCGTACTAGAGCTCGCAAAACCGCAAAAAAAAAAGGTTTTTCTGCTTATCAGTGGTCACTGTGGATCGCTGCTTAACAAAGGCATTTTAAAAAAGATTTTTGCGAAAGTTGCTTCACGAGAATCACAAATGGGTTTAATATTACCTAAGACAAGGAGTGTTTAAATTCAAAAGACATTTAAAGAAATTAAAAGTTTTCAACTGAATAATAGCCTTACAATTTAGAGAAACAAAATAGAGGAAAGAAAGGATTTTTGTGTATTGTTCCATTTTAATTAATGTCTTACATATCACTCTTATACAGGTAGTCATATCAGTGGTCTTAAACATTTTGAGCTCAGAGAACTTCTGGAACTTGAATGTGTTTTCGTTGAGAACCCCTTCCACACACATTCTTAGAAGAATATACATCTCAAAATAATATTTAAAGTAGATTAACATGTTATAGGAACTTTACTTAAAGACAATTAAAAGAAGTATTGCAATTATGATTAAAATATTCCAATGTAATTTTTAATATGTATAACTTACTCATTATAATATTAATTTATGATCCAAGTTTCACACCTACCCGTTATATATTTAGTGGCTGGGATTTGCGCTTCTTTTTTTTTCACACAAATTGTCTATGTCTACTGAAATTATCTAGAGTCGCATTTCATTTTCTGCGCTTGACTTGTTTTTATACTTTGTTATTGTAGCCACCCACGTTGAAAAATACATTTCATTCAAACACAATGTTCAGAATGGCATTAAATGTCTTTTATGGGTGAGTAATACTGCGTATTTTTCATGAATGTACAATATAAAACTTCGATTTTAACTTCGAATCTGATGATAATTCGTTTCCTCTGCTGCATTACAGATATTTTGTTTTTCCAGAATTGCAAAATAGTGCATTTTCTATTAGAAAAACATTTAGTTGGGTAAGATACTATGATAATTAACCAGCATAAAATTATCTCGTAAAACCCAGGAAAGTAATCTATAGAATATTCACAATCTAGTAGGAATTATACATATTAAAAGGGAAAAAAATTAATATTCTTTTATTAAATTATAGCAAACGTTTAAAAATAAATTTTATTATATATAACTAAAAAAAAAATTTTTAGGAATAGTGTGAGTTTTAGATACCTGCAAACTTCACAAACTAGTACAAACTTCATAGAAATAAAAAAATTTCATACATATTTATAAGTTTATTTTTGATATCTTTATCCTGACTCTAGGAGCCCTTGGGTATGCCTTGTGGAACTCTAGGGTTCCGCGGAACACAGTTTGAAGAATATTGAGGTAGATGTGTAATAAAGCCAACGTTATTAATGAAAATATGAAAAATTCTCTTTAGGCACATTTGGTCCTAGCACGCATTCAGCAGAAACCCTAGGATCGCTCCTGCGTAACCATTCAGTCTCAGATACTATTTTCGTAAGGGGGTGTGTATGTTGCATTTACGCCGCACTACAAAGCTGCACGAAGTTTACTGGAGAACAGCCTTTGTAATTTTCACTCATGTTCAATTGACGACGACGCTAGATTTAGCATCCCTTTCCTAAATTCCTCACTACACAAACAGATGGACGTTTCGGACTCGAGATATTTAAGGTGCATCGTCCCTTTGCATAACGAGTCTTTAGTGGTACTAAACTCGAACCATGACACGGGAGCTATGAGTCCGTGACCATGACCACTAGGCTATCGGCCACAGTAATCTTTTGATAATATTCAATATATACAAAATTAATTTTGATTAAAAAAATATTAACAGCATCTATTTTTCTTCCCATTTTAAAATCAAACAATATTCGGCAAATACAAATTTGGTAAAAGATCATACGTAACTGGAATTAGGTCAAATAGCCAATAACACCCATACCAAACTGTGAAGTAAAAATATGAGTACTCATTTTATAAAGAATCTGTTGGAGTGAGTGTTCTCATTAAAGTTGCACTATAAAGCAACAAGAAGGTGATTGGCAGTGGTCCCCATAATTTTAACCGTTTGTCAAGTGGCGAGGACGACATTTCAGTTGGAATCTTGTTTCTAAACTACCTTACCTTGCTGATGGGAGGACTTTTTCAGCATCAGCAAATTTAAAGTACATCAGCCCGCATAGGCAGGATGTATTCAGTGGCACCGGGACTAGCCAGGAGCGAGTTCATGACCATGACTACTAGCATGAAAAGCAATATTAATCCGACAATCAACAGACTGAAGTGTTTTGCAACCAATTTACTGTGGTGGCGCAGCAGAGCAACAAGCAGCTAAACTTGAGGATGCACATTTGCGAGCCCAGCATTCATATTTTGCAACACCAGACCTGCTCTGTTCTCAACAAAAGGAATACAGTAGGTTGCGAGTGGCTGAAAGATGTCAACCAGAAACAGCACATCAGCGTCAAACACGATTTTGGATGACACAATGACAGTCACCTTGCATTCCGGTACAACCCAGTGGAAGATTATAGGTTGAGCTAGCATATTCTCATCAACACAATGACTGAAGTGTATCTTTATTGCAATTCTCTGAAATTTAAAGGAGAAACAGAAGTAATGTTTTGTACCACTGATAAAATTAAACTGTCTCAACTTGGAGAACAACCAGTGCCATTAAAAACTATGCTCGCCAGATGTACTGCGGAATCAAAACATTCCCTATATAACATCAGGAAGTACAATTCATGTTTCCAAATGATATTTGTTTGGAGAAATGTGCATTTTTGAACACATTTCTGATTTAACAGAAATATCCATAAGCATTGTAAAACTAACCCATTGCCCTCGAGGAATCCAGAATAGAGCCATTTAAAATTTATCTTCAAATTTGAGGTCTCCACTATAAATACAATATCAATAAATTTAAATTCATAACATAAAGACAAAAATAAGTTGTAATAACTTCAAGTATTTGGTTAATAAATTACAAATGATGTTGGTTAAGTAAAGTTTTGTGTATATATATATTTAAACATTTTTTTTAATAAAAAAATCATACCACTAATGCAAATGTTTAAACATGCTGAAAACATGTGCTTTCTTTTTAACTAGGCTGAGCCACTGCAACGCGTGGCAGGGTACAGCTAGTAAACTAATAATTGTCTATTGTAAAAAAAAAGGATCCCGGGTCCGGATCCTCCACCATAGCCTTTGATTTTTTTTTTTCGAATTATTATAATGCTATGCATTTATAACGCAAAATTTTATTAAGTATCTTTTATTAATAATTAATTTTATTTATTTTGGAAAGGAAAAGAAATTACTGCTGTTTAGATTATGAAAAACAAAAAAAAATTCAGTCTGAGTAGAGTTATTATTTCTCTAAATTTTGCAGGTTGCCATATTGAAACTTTATCACCAAAAATTTGGCGACATGAGTGGGTCGTGTAGGATTCAACCAGAATATGTTGGGCGTAATATTGGAAAATGGCGGACTTTCAACCCTAGAGTCCCTTCCTTAAAAAATTCCTGTATGCGCCACACTGGAAAAGGTATATAGCACTCGTATATCAAATTAACACTGAAGAAAAAATATAAAGTTTAACAATAAAGGTGTAAAATTTCAAGTTGAATATTACGAAAAATATAAATAGTGTTGAAATGTTTTTTTTTCTTTTTAGTTTTAGTTACAAATGCAAGAGATTTTATATATAATTCAATATATTTTCTTTTTTCTTCTATAACAGATCAGTTTCTTTAGAAATTATTTTCGTGTCTTACGCAATAAATATAAATAAATTCAATTATATCCAAGAAACTTAAGCAATTTTTTATAGTAACGAAATATAATTACGTTTAATGGTAACAATTCATTTAAAGTCATTGATGTTCTGAAATGCAAACTTCTAAAATAAATTACATTCATTGCAAAGATTGAGTGAATAATAACGTCTCACTATTCAGCTGCTCGAGTGCTTTTCGCGACGATCCACGTAACTTTGATAATGTGACAAAGACGACATATATATATATATATATATATTACAAAAATATACAAAAAATAGTTATATACCTAGGATAACTATAGTCATGATAGAAAAGATTTAGCCACAGAAATAATAAAGCAAACTCCCAGCCTTAGGAACTAGGAATGCAGGTTTAAACAAAGTTTTTTGGCCAGCCAACCTTCACCTGAATTTGCAATATTCGGGGCCATAGGGAAAGCAATAAATTTCTAGAGAAGTTTAACTATATTATAGATAAAACCATAATCTATTAATGTAATACTATAATGTTATAGCCTGTAATAATTACTAAAATATTTAAAATCAAAGTTAAACTATTAGAAGACTTACCACGTGAATCATTTTCGCCGCTACGGACATTAACCGTATCGCATACAATTATTATGTATTGATAAAGTAGCATTATTACTATATATACACATTTAAAAATTCTATATTTTATTTTAAAATTTATGGAAAATAAAAGTACCATCCAGACATATACGATTAATTTTTAATAAAATATACTATTATAAAATTACTTAGCTAGAGGCGCCATCTATCTATAAACTGTACAACTCATAACTTTTTTTTTATTTTACTGTTATATAACTTTTTATAAATTTAGGAGGCTAACTGTGTTCCATACAATGTTTAATAAAGTTATTAATATTTAAATATATATTAGATTTATCACTAACTAATACATTGTTACAATAAATATAATTGAATATAATATTTCTATAAATTGATATAGAAATGTTTGTATATATATATTTATATATAGAATATATGTATATATATATAGAAAATATATATATATATATAGAATATATATATATATATAGAAAATATATATAGAATATATATATATATAGAATATATATATATATAATATATATATATAGAATATATATATATATATATATAATATATATATATATATATATATAGAATATATATATATATATTTATATATTACAAAAATATACAAAAATAGTTATATACCTAAGATAACTATAGTCATGATGTATATATATATATATAAAATCGTTGATATATGCATTTAAAGATTTAAAATTTTAAAATGTTTTATACCACTAACACACCTATTATATCTAAAGAATACGCCTTTTTTCAACACATACCAATATCATAGTTTAAATCAAGTTAATTATCAATATTAAATCAATCAGCATGTGAAACTGCTCTACAAAGTCTTATTAAAACACTATCAAGTAAAAAAGAAATATCACTGTTTATCGTACCGCGCTGTATGAAAATATTATATAAGTACCGTGAAATATATATATATATATATATATGTCAACTTACTGAGTCTGCGATATGTATTTATTTTAACGTACTCAAATAATAAGCAGAAAATTTAAGAAAACTAATAGGTACTTTTTTTTTTTAAGTTATACGAAATTATTTACAACTTACCTCAAATAGGGGTCAGGCGATGTGCAACTATAACACTACTGCAGACGACCTGTTCTTTTTATTATAAACACCTATCGGTTGAAGTGATGTAAAAGTATTACCCAGTTTAAAATATCTAAGATGCGAACAGAGGCATAGAAACAGCTGTGAAAGAATGTGAATGGCCAATCAACTCTATCTGGATGCAAATGACCTCGCCCAATTTGTGATTGGAGGGGAGAACAGTGCACACATTTGGAGCTCGAAACCAGTCCCAGTCCACTTTGTGACCTTTTAAGGTCAATTTTTTTCTTCATTCCAAGGTGATGTATGCTCCTGTTCCTCAGTATGCTCTACATGAAAGTCTATAGTCGCTGGTGGGCCGCATTGCAAAAATAATTTTTTTTTCTGGACCACACGTACAATATTTTTTTTAACAAATTGAAATAAAAATTTTAACTCTACGTAGTTTTATTAAAATTAATTAACTTACTTTTATTATAATTTTTTTAAATTTGAATTAGTCATGAATTGGTACACATTTATTTTAAGTTTGTAAAAGTTCCGTTTCATTTAGTTTGGATTTCATAAAGATTGAAAAACAATTCCACGTTAATGATTTGAATAAATCTGCGTTAGTGTTGAATTAGCAAATCGATATCGGGATCAATAGGCGAAGTGGCAATTCTTAATGCATTTTCAAAATATTTGTCAGTAACCTTTGTCCATTTTTTTTTTGTATGCTTCATTCTTGGAAAATAACTGTTCGCAAATATAAGTACTGCCAAAAGCTGAAAACATTAATAAAGCATGAGTGTGAAAATGAGGATATTTATCGCTCGGTGTAGGTAATCTTTATAACACTCCAGTATAGAAACATTCCCAAATTTTGATTTCAGTTGAATTCCCTTTACAGTTCAATGCATTCCATTTGAAGGTAATTTTTTTATTTCTAGAGAAACGAGGTAGGAAATATATTGAAATACTTTTCGATTTTTCGAAAATATTGAAATCTTTTAAACTCATCAGTTAAATAGAGAATTAATGCAGCATAATTTGTGCATACATTTATTTTTTTAATAAATATATGGAAATATTTTTATAATTTGTGTTTGGGCCGCATGCGGCCCGTGGTCCGCACTTTAGACAAGCATGGTATAGTAAATATTTTTTTCTACTTCCTCTTGGAATGTGGGTTCTATACAGTAAAACCTGTTTTTGAGTGGTAGATAAGGACCGCATAAAAATAAACCGCACAAAATAATATTTGAAAATTTCATAAATTTTCACATATAACAAACAATTTCGTCAAAATACTATAGAATATTTTTTATGCGGTGGAGAGGGACCGCATAAAAGATGTCGCACTTAGAAAATACACCCATTATTTACGAAATTTATGAGAGAAAGTACTTCCTTAACAAAATAATTAAATTATACATCGAAAATTTTAAAACATTTAGTTTCTTGTAATATAAATGAACAAGTTTTCAAAAGGCATATATACAATTAATTTTAAATAAAATATAATATTGTTAATTTACTTAGCTTGAGGCTTCACCCATCTATAAACTGTATAACTAATAACATATTTCTAATATTTAACTGTTAGGTGTATAGCATTTTATAAAGTTAGCTGGGTATCCACGTTGAATATAATGTATAATAAAGTTACTAAAATTAAAATATATGTAAAATTTATCATTAACTGATACGTTATTACGATAAATAAAATTAAATGTAATATTCTATATTTATATTCAGTAGTGCACACAAAAAATTTTCAAGGGGGGAGTCCATGGTTGAAAGTCCCTCAACTCACATCATACCTCAAGACAACACCAATTGATTCTTCAGATGTTGTCGATTTTGTTAACAAAAAACAGTAAAAAATAAATTATTGAGTTAATAATTAGCATTAATTAATAAAATAAATCGTTAATTTATAGTAATTAATTAAATTTTACGATATATGTATATAGGATTATCATCAATCGAAAAACACTCAAGGTTTTGGGGGTGTCCGGACCCACAGGACAGCCCCCTCGTGTGTGCCACTGTATATATATATATATATATACATACAATTTTATAGAAATGTGGTTTTTTCAGACCAATAATTCATCAAAAATTATTTTAAGTTAACTTAAAGAGTTATAATAAATATTTATCGTGTAGAGAGAGAGAGAAGAGCAGCGGTCTCCAAACCTTTTCTACTCACAGAACCCCTAAAACATGAAGGTGTTCTTATGGAACCCCTGGAAATAGGAAGTGTTTTCATAGAATCCCCACACGTACTTAGAAGAATATATTTCAAAATAATATTCAAAATAAATCAACTTGTTATAGGTACTTTATGTAAAAGCAACTAAAAAAATATTGCATTAATAATTAAAAAATTCTAATCTAATTATTTTATATAATTTACTTATTAGGAGTATATATCTTAATTTGTGATTTCTCCAAGTGTTACCTACCCATCAGTGGCGCACACAAGGGAGGTGTCCTAGGAGTCCGGACACCCCGAAAGCCCTTGAGTTTTTTTTTCGTTTCATAATAATCCTATTTATATATAACGTAAAATTTAATCAAGTACTTGTAATTAATTATTTTATTAATTAATGCTAATTTTTATTTCAATAATTTATTTTTTACTGTTTTTTGATAACAAAATCGAATAAATCAGACGAATCAATAGGTGCTGTCTTGAGGTATGATACGAGTTGGGGAACTTTCGACCATCGACTTCCCCCTTGAAAAATCATTGTGTGTGCTACTGCTACCCATACATTATGTATGTTTAGTAATCCGTAGTTAGAGTCATGAGTGGGCCTTGTATCAACATTCCTTAGGGGCTCTTATCTGGATTACTTAATATTTTACGATTTTTTCTTAAGCATTTTGGTATGTTGATGGTGGTAGTTACGCCCCTGTTAATAACGTGGATCTGAATGGCATTAAAATATTTATAGCTGTGTGAGAAAAACTGTGCATTTTGCACGAGAATTCGCAACAAAAGATTCAAGAGCTGTTCTTGCTAAAATTTAGATTTTAACATACAGTATGTTGATATATTGCTTCTTTTTCTCATAGGTGTTTTTTTTCCCCCTACAAATGCAGAAATGTGTATTTTTCATTAGAAAACTATTTAGTTTTGCAAAACATTGTACTAACTAACGATTATGAAATTATCTCGTTGGACCCTAGATAGTGACCTGTAGAATACTCACAATATATATAGTCGGAAGTTTATATATATAACGATAAAACGTTTTTTAATATATTCTTTTATTATATTAAAATAAAAGTTCAAAACAAGACAAACTTCAAAGAATGTGACTTCATTTTTTGCATACATATTTATAAATTTCTTTTCAACTTTTTTGTGACTCGTGGAACCCCTGGGTATGCCTTGTGGAACCCCAGGGTTCTTTTTAACACATTTCGGAGACTACTAGTGTAGAGAATGCACCTGCATTGCTGTGCAAGTTGGCTTTCGAAAGCGGTTTTCATTCGCGAGATTCTAGAATTTGAGTCAGAGTATTTTAAAATATGTCTTTAAGGAAAACACTGAACTTCCCAGTGAGTGCTATTCGAGAATGAAGACCGGCTATGTGATTTAGTTTTACTAACCGATATTATGGGACATTAAAATAGTTTTAATTTATGATTACAGAGAAAAAGTTATATTTTTCTACACTAGTTGGTAATATATCTTCTTTTGTGGAAACACTTTTTTTTTTCTTGGCTAGATTTGAGGGGAAAATTAGCATAGTTCACATTAATGCAGGAATTATTTACCAAAGTCATTAGTGCTCCGATTGTGATACATTTAAAAATTTAATATCCATTTTTGCAGGATTCTTTCAGTGCTAGGTTGGATGAGTTGCAGGCTGACCAGAAAATGCAGATCTTTTTACAAATCATTTTTCAATTTCTCTGTAAAATGTGAATTGTTACTCACCTGAAATCCAAATCAAAATTATTGTAAACAGCACCCTACTACACTGAAAAGCAGCTATAAGGAATTATATTGAATTTTGGAAATTTGTATTTACAATAATTTTTTCAAATTTGCACTTCAGATATATATCGTTGTAGACTTGAATCAATAAACGTTTGTGAATATAACAAAATAAAAATATTGTTCTAAATTAGCTGAACTGATTCACAATAAAATTTAAGTTTTTTGCTTTGGGTCATTTATTATACTGGTTTTTAAATTTCCACTTCTTAGACTTGCATTAAAAACGTGCTCTTTGCGTAAAGGTTGTGATAAGTCTATAAGCAGCATTCCTTCATCTTTTCATTTCTTAGAAAATTTGGAAGTGACACGTTAAATTATTTTTCATCTGAAAATGGCACTCTTCCCAAAAAGGTTGGCCACAGTTGGTTTAAACCGTTCTCATGTATTCAGAATTGTAATAGCAATGCCTTTGTAGGGTATGACTCAGCCGAGAAAGCACTATCCAACGATCTATTTTTAGAATTCCCCCACAGTCTATGTCCCCAAAAGGTTATGACCTTAAAGTCGGCTACTTGAGGAATCGTCCATTTTAGAAAAAAAAAGGGTTTGAAAGGAGCATTGAAAACTTTTAGTTGCTGGGTAAGATCAGGGGAGGCTCTAGGGCCGGAAAAACCGGACCCATGTCCGGGGAGGCATTTGGACCAAATTTTAAAAATATTTTTATTTTGTTATAGAACATTTGGAAGAAGTTTAAGTACACTATCTAGGGAAAAATATTCCGAACGAGATAATTTCTCTTTTATATGAGAATATTAAATTATACATTATTCATCAAATTAAACAAGCTAAATATTATTCGATTATTTTAAATTGCCCCTGATGCCAGCAAGATCGAACAAGCGACATTTATGGTAAGGTATACAAGTATTGAGAAATCTAATTCTAACTAAATTATCGTTAAAACTAATGCGAGTATTTTTTTTTTTTTGGTTTCCTTCTAAATAATAGATTAACTGGAAGAGAACTTTCAAATTTAATAGTTGAGAAACTTAAAAAAAAAATTAAGGCTAAATTTGCTAGATATGCGGGGGCAGGCCTACAATAACGGAGTGAATATGAAAGGCGAGAAATCAGGGGCTCAATTTAAAATAAGAATGTTAAATCCGCAAACAATCTATGTGCCATGTAGTAGCCACTCTTTAAATTTAGTCGTTAATGACATGGCAAAAGCATCCTTAGAAGCCTGTACTTTTTTTTAATAAAGCTCAAAAAAAATTTTTTTATCAACTTTTCGTTGGGTTATATTATTAAAATCTATAAAGGGCATAAAACTTTAAAGCCACCTAATGTAAATAACTGAGAAAGCTGAATAGAGGCAATAAAACCCTTAAGCTATTAATTGGGAGGTTTTAATGATGCTTAGTTTTTATAATAAGGCTGAAAGGATATAAGAGATGAGGCCTCTGGATAGTTAAATTCTACTTAACAATTCAAGTTCCTATGGCCCATCATTATTTGGTATAAAACCTTTAATTGCATTAAAATCCAAAAAGCAAGTTATTGCAAACAAAATATCACGATCTACCATCTGCTATGGAACTCTCAGAAATTGTAAAGATTTTTTAAGGATGGTGACTTTTGATAAAATGCACTGTGATGCAAAAGAACTGGCCATCGAGATTGATATCTCTGCTAACTTTGAGGTGACGCAGCCCCGTCACAGAGTTCGACGGAAAAATGTGAATTTTAAGTATGAAGCACAAGATGATCCGATGGAATATCCTAAGTTAAAATTCAAGATCGAGTTTTATTTTTTTACATTGGATGAAGCAGTTAATGCCTTGGAATGCAGATTTAATTTAATGAGTACTGACAGTAATTGTTTTCAATTTTTGTACAATATATATGATTTAAGAGATACCCTTAAAACTTTAATTAATTAAAAACTGTAAAAATTTAGAAATGATGTTGACCGACGGAGATTCATTGGATGTAAACGCGCTTGATTGAGCAGATGAGATAATGTCAGTTTCAGCTTTAGCAGGCAAAAAAAAAGCCCAGTTGAAGTTTTAAAATTTATTTCTGTTTTAGAATTTGCTCCAAATTTTGTTATTGCATTTATTTTACTTTCTTTGCTAATAAGAGAGTTTGGCAAGTGTAGATATTAGTTTCTCAAAATTAAAATTAATAAAAAATTTCTTACAGTTTACAGATTCTAAAGATAGATTAAATGGCTTAGCTACATCGGCTATTGAACATGAAATAGCTGAACAAATTGATCAAAAAGTTTTCAAAATTAAAATTCAGGGGGGAAAAAGCAGTGGTAATTTTTTATGTGTGTTTTAGTTATATGTGTTTAGTTTTATGTGTGTATATATATATTCTGTAGCTCCCTTTTTCTTCGCAAAGAATATTCAAGTTTTATAGGTGTGCATTTATGAATAACTCTTATCTTTTTAATACTAGTTGTTTCTTTTTACTTTGGGGAGAGGGGCGACATTTTCCATTTCTGTCCAGGTGCGACAAAATTGCTAGAGCCGGCCCTGTTAAGATATACCCTTCGCGAGAACTTCCTGGTTTTGTATATTTTGTTTACTTATGTACGTTATTTTTTTTATTGTTGTTAAATATGCGTTTCTTAATAGAAAGTTTCTGCAAATAGCAAAAGTTAGCTACAACGAAGTGCATGGGCTGATTAAGGTATACGACTACCCTAAAACTGTGAATTAGGCCACAAATTGACAATTTTTTATTATGATTTTAATTTATGAACCATCTTACTAGCTTTATAAAAATACCAAGTGTATCATTTTCCGTTTACTAGAACAAAAACTACAAGTGTTTTAGTAAAAGCAGATGCCATTACTTTAAGCAAGATGTCATACTTTAAAACACGTTTTACCCGAAATGTGATATTTTGAAAATAATCAAACGGGGTCAGTCTAAAAAAGTTTTGAACATAATTAACTGTGTGAAATTTTTTCTGTAAGTTCTGTATAATAGTAGAATTGTTTTAACCTTCAGATTTATCAATCACTGTTTTATTGCAAAATTTATAGTCAGTCCCTTATGGGAATATAATCACTGTCTTTTTAAGCATTTTCATATAGTAACCGAGATAAAATGCTCTAGTGTTTGTAAAAAAGAAAATATATCTTATCCTGAAGGTCATTTCAAAATTGAATAATGTAGCAACACATTAGATTGAAAAAATTGAATATTTGTTCATAAACCTTTGGTGCAGAATGGGCCACGTTTATGCTATTTTTTGTCAATTTTTACCTATTTTTTCCCACTTTAGTAATAATAATTTCTTTTTCTCTTCTTAATTTAGCACATTTTTCTTGAAATGCACTAAACAAATCTAAAAATAACAAAAAAAATCCCCATAACTCTTTTTTTTTTTTTTAAAGTTGTCGCAACCAGTCGGATACCTTAATGGAAATGTATGATTTCACTTCTCGTAGGACTATGACGTCCTGTGAATTTAGGAAGAAATTGGCAATAAACACGTGTTTGTCATCATTATCTGTCTATGAATTTACCCTTAGTTCAATATATCAGGAGCAGAAGTGGATTCTTCTGTTTTGTAATACCTGGAAAAAATTTAGTAGTTACTTTCGCTGCAACGGTTATCTTCAGAAGTCATTAAGTTTATTTTTTTTCCTTATAATTACTTAAAGATGCCACGAAAATAAAATTCAATTTCTGGATATTTTTTATGCAT
Organism: Trichonephila clavata; assembly: GCA_019973975.1. NCBI lineage: Eukaryota > Metazoa > Arthropoda > Arachnida > Araneae > Nephilidae > Trichonephila > Trichonephila clavata. Next base: position 28,031 of record BMAO01010210.1, read on the forward strand.
TAATACTCTTTAGCTTCAGTACACATATCGAGAAGGTTTCGTTTGCTTGCAGGGACGTCTTAAGGCATGGGCCCATGGCCTTGGCCTCGACTCTGCCTCTGAACACGATCAAAGATCGGAATAGCTTTAGTGATCAAATGTTATTTCCGTAAATGTTCTCTGAAAATCTGGGAATTTCGAATTCTACATGCCAACTGGCAACACTACACCGTAATGTGATGATTATCGTCCATGTCTAAGCCTGTGCCTTCCACCATACGCAATCATTTAGTCTAAAGGCTGCAGTCAATAGAGCCGGTTTATGCCTAGATTTGTGAGTAACACAAATTTATTTGTTACGGTTTACTATTTATAATAGCATTTGACTATTTATGATGCATACTGTCTACTTTTAAGGGTCATAGATGGGGTCTACTTTCGCAAAAGGGCCCGGGGCCTCAGAAAGTCTTAAGACGTCCCTGTTTGTTTGAATGTACTTCTTAAAAATTTGCTGTATGAATCCGGTAGAAATGCGCATTTATTCGATTAATCTTTAATACAACAGAAACTTCGTGTTCTGATTTAGTAGTAAAACCATATCTCGAACGGGAAGAAGGAGGGAGGGTTGTAAAAAACACGAAACAAAAACGTCGGTTAGTAATATCTATGCTAAAAATGAAAAATATGTTTTTCTAGGTGGGGTGTTGGTTTGAACCCCATACCCCACCGATGTTTACGCCTCTGAACTACTTAAAAAATAGAATAATCATTCAAAGGACACTCATTCAGTGTTTTTCTTTTATTTTGCCGATTACTTCAGCTATTTCGTCAAAAATATCAGCAGAGACTCCTTTAATTAGAGGGGGAAAGCTTATTCTAAAAATCACGTACAGTTAAAACCTCCATTGTGCGATTTTTATTTTGTGAACTTTTTTCTGGAACCAAGAACATTTTACTGTTTTCTTTGTAAAATAACTTTAAATAGTGAAGTCCATTTTCTATTTAACAAACTTTTTCTCTTGTGATTTGATATTTTTCTCCGTATTTTTAAAACATTTTGTGATCATTAGTGATCTTGAACTGGTTTCACCTGGTGCCTAACTCCTTTAGAGCAATGAATTTTGCCATAACTTTTCAAACGAACAAACAAAATCATGTAAAATTAACAATTTTTATCGGTAAATTCGTAAAAACTTAAGGGCGCACGTGCTAGTGTATGCTTAAAACTACTGGTTATAAAATAATGCATGTTTAAAACAACTAGCAGGCTTAAATTAGAAAACGTCATTAAAAAATTCCTCAATTCTAATATAAAATTATTTTTTAAAGTTTAAAATGCAATGTATTCCTGGACGTCTTTTTTGTTTCTTGTTTTCCTTGCAGATTTCTTTTCCTTCTTTTGATGGGTAAGATATATAAAATAAATGTATATTAATTTACGAAATGTATATTTTTTTATTTTTTGCAAAAATGTATAGTGTTTGTGAATTCAATATTTGTTTTAAGTAGTTTCTAAAGTATGTAAAAGGATGTATTTGCGAGTATTTAACAAATTTTCCACATAATGAATTTTCTTTCGAGATTTAGCGACTTCGTTAAACAGAGTTCGGTCCGACTGTAATTTAAAATACTGTGGCATAATTTCTATGATAAAATTTAAAATCTATTGGTTTAATTTTTAGGGGAGGGGGGGATTGAGCATCCAAACCCAACACCCTTTTTTAAGGCGGTATCACACGTAAATTTTCCGTGCAACTTTTTGGCCCAACTTTTCGCCGAATCTGAAGCGAAGGGTTACCATAAACAAAACGACATGCTCTGACGTCAGCCACGCTCTCTCTCCACATTGAAACATTACTCCCCGATTTTTCTGCTTCGAAAACGACCATCCAATATTATTTCTTTTATTTCGCTAACGCTTTTGTAAATGGGAGTAAAAAGAAATGGAGCATCATTCTGTTTAAAATATTATACGCCGTTAAAATATTGTACACCATTAAAATATTACCTGCCATATCTGATGGTAGCTACCATCATTACCATCATCTTGTCTTTGACTTAGGGCGCTGAAGAACCCCATTCGCTGGAATTTCAAACCACTTTCATTTGGAGCAACGTTCTCAGCTGACATCCTCCTTTTGGATTTTGATTACTTTTTGTTTAATTTATTTCGGCTTTGAAGCGCGAGGCCCTATGCACTGCGAGGCTGTAGGTTGTAGCCCACACTACGAGAAACGATTTTCAAAACTGAGAGCAAACTACTCACTTTTGAGTACTTCACATTCTCAAAATAGCTGCGATGCACACTTACTCAAATTTGAGAATCGCATATTCTCAATTTGAGCTACAAGTACGTTCTCAATTTTGAACCAGTTACGGGATCAAATTTTTGAGAATGAAAGAACAGAATGAGTATATAATGCACTCATATTTGAATTTGTTAATGTATCAAATATGAGTTTAAAACAATAAAATGAGTATGTATAGCATTCATTTTCGATACTGTTGTATCGAATATGAATTTTTAACAGAAAAATATGTATTCACCCAAATCTTAAGGGATTTAAAAATGTGATACCTGAGTTGTAAATTTTCACTTTCTTCATCTTACATATTATTTTATTTTCATTTCATGAAATTTTTACACTTAACTTCGAAAGCAAAATTCTTTTTACATTTATTGTGTGTAACAAAAAGGTACTCACGTATTATCGCGAAAGTACCTAAGTCAAAGATAACTCGCCAAATTAGCAGTAACGATTTCGCTTGTATCGTACGCGTTGAATTATCAACCATGTACTTCGTTTTATATAATGTCGCCAATACGGTGGCGTTAATACGCAAGTATCAACAAAATATTACATTTCAAAAAAAAATGCTACTATTATTGGATCACAAACTGCATGTTTTCGAACTTATACCGCAAATATAAATCTTTGAAAACTGCAAAAATAAATTCGATGTAATAGTTAAACAAATGTGTATCCATTTTGAACTAGTTCCAGAAGCAATTTGGCTCATTATAAGTTATATTTATGTTTATAGAAGCATTATATTGTTTCCTTAAAATCATATACAAGCAGAAAATTAAATTTTATTTAAAAAAGTTCAGCCCTTTAATAATGTTATTAGAAATATCTAGGAAACATGATAAATAACAGATTTTTCAAAGTAAAAATTTCAAAACAATGCCAGAAAGAAATAGCTTTTTTACATATTATGTAACCTGAAGAAAAAAAGCTTTTGACTAAACCAACACTCATTAGGCCCAGATGTGTAAGTAGTCTTTTTAGCAATTGTTTTGTTTAAACAGAAACACATCCATCGAGATGGAAATAAAGAAAATGCATTGCTATATTACAAATTAAGCTCGTTTTTTGTTAAATCAACTGATTTTACACTCTCCTATCACCAAAGAAAACAAATATTATAGTTTTTAAGTTAATGTTTTTTTTAAAATTAAAATGCTTAAAAATTTCAGTCCTTAGAAGAATGTAAAAACAACTAAAACAGTAGATTTTTGCATTAACAAAACATTTAAAATGCACAAGTTTTTAACCAACTAGAAAGAGTGTTTAGAGAAGTTTTAAGCACCCATTTAAAAGAAAATACAACATCATAATTTAGCCATTTTATTTCCAATGCCTTGTTTTCAATTATTCACTGTTAACAAGAAAAATAAAACAAACTAAAATCACATTGTTAAAATATTTATTCTGAAAATTGTATACATACATATATACATTAAAAAATAAACAATATAAGTGAGATTTTTGAAACATGTTTTCTTTTCAATACGTTATTTTTTATTGATTTTTTATAAACACTATCTAATCTCTATTATAGTCAACTTCATCCTTATTTGTACAGAACAGCTGTTTTAATGTAATATACATTGAATTATCATTTTAAATATAGGTTCTAGTGTATAAAAGTACATAAATAAACATCTTTTTTATTTTTTTTTATCAAATCATGTCTTTGAGTTATGAAATGTGAGTGAAAATGTCTTTCAAACAGTGTTGTTTCAAATAAATTACATGTTAGGATATGTGAGTCATCTAAATTATTTATAGATAGCTGGTTCTGAGAGGAATTTTGAAAGTTTCCTCATAAGGGTAAAATTTTTACAAATGTTGTTCATAATTATACAGTTTTCTAAATGGCTATCTACAAAATTTAGCATAATACATATAGTGCTATGCTACGCCCATATGAGTAATAGAACATGATGACAAAGGTTGCAATGTGAAACCAATGGTCTATGGCAGAAAGTTCAAAATGTATGAAATTCATGGATTAATTTTTATCCATAATATGTATACATATATAAAAGAGAAAGATTCTCTGAACTATGTGCAAAATTTATAATAAATTATGAGTGGAAATATTAAAAATGAAGATTTATGCTAGCAAGCAGAAATGAAACTAATGCAAATTAAAAATAAAGCATTCAAAATTTAGAAACAAGATAGAGGTTTAAAAAATACAATTTTATAAATATTACACATGAAGGCGTGTCTTCTTGAATTTCACATTTATGAAAACAACAGTTCAAAAAATACCACACATTGGAATAATATATATACAGGAACTAATTTGTTATCAGTACACATTAAACTCCTTTTAGACGTGGTTTTGAAATTGCTGCAAATAAAATTTTGGCATCCAATAGTTTTCAATCAACGATGACAGTCTCCCACTAAGAACTCAAAATGAAAATAATTTAAAGTAATGGCTTATTCCTGGCGAAAAAGGAATTACATTAAGAAGCAAAAATGTAAGTAATTTTTTAAAGAAAACCAATTAGAAAAATATGAGTGCCAGGATTTAAAGAAATAGAACACAAGGTATTTAGAAATGCCAAGAAAAAAGCAGGGGGAAAAAATAAAGAAATTGAAACTGGAAAAATAATAACTGCGTATAATAGCGTGGGGTACTCAATATCAATTGTTATAATTTCTTACTAGTTCTATTCCAAAATGCAGAGTTAGTGTAAAAATGTTGTACAGAGGACCCCACGCTTTTACCACAATGACATTAATTTTCTCGAATGAATTAATTATATTCCTAAGATTTATTTCTTACTTTTTAGTTCGATAAAAGCATGTTTCTGTAAACTATAATTTAATAAATGGTGCTTCATGTATGTCCAACAACACAAATTACGTATTATCACAACAAATACCAAATCTAATAACTCACCAAGTTGGCAACCTCGATTGGTACTTGCGTCTTATTGCAACCTATTAGTGACACTATATAAAATGAAGTACCTAGTGGCCAATTCAGTGTATACCACACATAGGAAATCGGGGTTGCCAACTCAGCAAGTTATTTAGAGTCAGCGATTGTTGTGAAAATAAGCAAGTACCCTCCGAGTTCCTGTGTGTTGAACATGCTGAATTGGCAAACAGGTGCTTTGTTTCATATAATGTCGCCAATTGGTTGTGATAATACATAAGTACCAAGATTTACGTTTTTCCACTTGTGTACAACATACCTGCATACAGGAGTTTTTGTACCCATGCTGTATTAATTTTTGGTACTTATATATTATTGCAACCATGTTAAGGAAATTATATGTAATACAACACATGGTAATCAATCTGGCTCAAACGAACATGCAAAAACACCAACTTGGCGCGTTATCTTGAACACTGGCATCGTTGGGATAATATGTGACGGAAAATCTGGTGTATGGTGCACACTTTTAACACAAAAAATAAGATTGAATTTTATGTGTGCACGTTATATGCCAGGTATAAAAATGAGAGCTTTAAAAAAAATGTGAGTACAGGAAAAAAAATTAGATTTCTACATATATTGAAATATTCTTTATTTAAAAGAAATAACGTTCCTTATGAACTTAAAGGGTTGCACTTCTAGATGTATACTATTTTTTACTAAAGCTTAGAATAAATGACTTTCAAACTTTAAGAGCATGGCTCACATACATCTCAGGTTTCTTCATGAAAACGGGGGTGCACATTATACAGTAAATAAACATAAAAATTGCTACTTGAAAGTATAAGGGCAGGTTATACGATGGTATGCATGATATGCCAGATTTTACAGTAAATACATAATTTTTCTCTACCTTTCTTTAATGAGTGAAAGCATAAAATATATTTATATTGTGTTAAATATAAAGAATCTGATATATATTTTTCATTTATTTTCATCCAAATAAACACAACACTATAGTCACAATAAAGGTGTTTTATAAACCAGAAGAACAATATGTTGCGAATACTTTGACTCAGCTTCTCTCTCTTTTTTTTTAAATATCAATTTAATAAGATATTTTAAATGGTCATAAGAGCCTTCATTATAGCCATTCAATGGTCATTATAGCCTTCTGCACTATGTTATAAGATGAATCCAATTTAAACAATGTAGACCAATTATTAATAATACAAAATATACATTAAATATTAGTATTTAAGTAGATTTAATTTTTACATGCTATGTCCCAAACTGAAAATTAAAAAAACATTCTTGAAATATCTTAAGTTCAATTTTACTGACTCAATGTTTGCTCATTTTGTTATTTTCAGTAAATTTTGATTCTTTCAATATTCAAAAATGAAAGTGAAAGGAATAAAAAAAAATTTAAATTGTTGACTCTTTTAAATAATTTCTTTATAAGAACTTTTAAGACATTTTCCATAAGTTTACCAATAAGCTAAAAAAGTTCTTTAAAATTTACAAGAAATTAGTCTCTTAAAAAGATTACTATTTGAAAACAAAAATTTATTTTGTAGGCTTGCCTTTTTCAAGACATGCAAGCCATTTTAAAGTTCAATATGAAAATAAAACTATTCCAATGTAGCAAAGGAATACTTAAATTATTATTTGCCTATAAGCAAGTGCCCAAAAAAATCAAACAATATGACTTATTATGAATCAAGTAAATTTCATTACAATATGTGACTACCCAAAATTCGCAGTTTTGATGAAAATAACTTTTGTGTTTTTAAAGCCTATACATTTAAGATTCCAAAAAACACTCTATTTTTGTTTCTACGATATTTAGAAGAAAAGTTATAGCATAATTAGTAAACTGGAATTGGAGTTAACAAAACCAGATGCTGATCCCTACACAAAATATTTTTAAGATATTGAATTTAAATTTTAAGAACATGTTTTATTTAGTTCTATCTGTGTTATGAATCAAAATCTAATCTCTGTGTACATACAGTGGACCCAAAATGTGTTCGTACACTTGCAATTTCCTATAAAATTTATTGTTTTCAACTAATAAAAATTAATATTTTGGAATTGTATTTTTTTTATATCTGCAACTTGTCTTTGGTGGAATGACATAATTATTTTTTTAAAAATAGTATAACTATTATTTTTAAGAATAAATAATAAAAAAGCTACTGAAAAATTATGCCACAAAAGTCTTCATACACTTAACAAAAATCCCAACATAGCTTTAAATATTGTATTGCTTTCTTAATTTAGAACTTAGTAGGATATCTTTTAGTGTCCACAACAACTTTTAAACGTCTTGGTATAAGATTTAATCAGTTTTTTGTAATGTCTGCATCGATTTACCTCCATGCTTCCGTGATTATTGTTTTTACTTCCTACTGTGTGTTTATATGTCATGTTTTCTTTTTATTTTAAATCTAGTTCTCCCCAAATATGCTCTGCTGGGCTAAATAAATTGATTGAGGAGGTGTTTTCAAAATTTTGGGTGCAGTTATATAGACACCAGCGGTGTACATTGAGAGCAGTTCGCTTGGTGTCATTATCCTGTTAAAAAATGAAGTCGTCTAAAATATCCAAATTTTGAGAGGATAATTTAAAATTTCTCTTTAAAATATTTAAATAGAGCTCACCATGTCTCACGGGCTATGGCAACTTCTATTCCTTTCCTTCGGGAAGGACACGACAACAACAACAAATAGAGCTCATGATTCTCAATACCATCAAAAAATACCAAACTACCTAATCCTGAAGCCTATTTACACCCCCCGTAAGAACACCTCTGTGTTGAAGAATGGAGGTGGAGGAGCTCTTGTTCCATATAAATTCACGGGATTAAATGTTTCATTTTTTCCTTTAAAACTATTATATGCCCATCAGAACCAAAAATGTTGAATTTTCTGTCATCCCAATCACTTTCCTGTCAATTTTGAATTTTCTGAAACTTAGTTACAAGAATCTATTTGGTTGAATGAACCATGGAAGTGGAAGTGCTATTGTGTGGGGGTGTAAATCAGCTACAGAATTAGGTAATTTGGTATTTTTTGATGATATTGAGAATCATGAGCTCTAGTAAAATATTTTAAAGAGAAATTTTAAATCGTCTGTCCAAAATTTGACATTGAACACTACTTCCTTTTTTAAAAGGATAATGACGTCAAGCGAACTGAACTGAATGTACACCACTGGTGTCTCTATAACTGCCCCAAAATATTGTGAAAACACCTCCTCAATCAATTTATTTAGCCCAGCAGAGCATATTTGGGGAGAACTACATTTAAAATAAAAAGGAAACATGACATATAAACACATAATGGGAAGTAAAAACAATAATCACAGAAGCATGGAGGTAAATCGATGCAGAAATTACAAAAAACTGATTCAATCTATACCAAGACGTTTAAAAGTTGTTGCGGACACTAAAAGATATCCTTCTAAGTTCTAAATTAAGAAAGAAATACAATATTTAAAGCTATGTTGAGATTTTTGTTGAGTGTGCGAAGACTTTTGTGGGATAATATTTCAGTAGCTTTTTGATTATTAATTTTAATATTTAATTTTTAATAATAATATTTATACTATTTAAAAAAAATAATTATGTCATTCCATTAAGAAGTTGCAGATATCATAAAAAAATTACAATTTCTATATATTAATTTGTATTAGTCGAAATCACTAAATTAATTTAAGTTAATTAATAAATTATGCCAATTCCTATTGCTATGATTTGTAGTGAGAATTTTAATTTGTCTGATCAGGGGGTTTACTTCTCGCTTAAGTATTGGATTACGTGTTAGCTGCCATTGCTTCCTAAACCTGTTTTTAACTTTAATCAGCTCACTGATGTGGTGTGGAAGTCTGAGATGTGGAGTGTCTACAATTTTTGTGATAGTGGATGCGGCTATCGCACTTGTGATTATGCCCGGGAAATTATTAATAGCGTTATCAATATTATATAATATTATCAGAAATAATAATAGGATTACCAGGAAGGGTGTTAAATACTATTTCTTGAAATTTAACCCATTTAGTAGTTTTTAGAGTGTTAAGAATTTTAGGAAGAGAATTATTTAGAGTGAAATCGATTATAACAGGATTATGGTCACTCCTAAGGGCGCTAACAGAGTTAATATCATGCAGAGAAATATTGTTAGCGAAAGCAATATCAATTATAGTGCTGCGGCCACGGGAATAATATGTGGGAGCAGTGGGTGCGATGATATCCAGGGCGTGGGCGGAAGCCCAATTGTACAAAGTATTACCACTATTGTTGGACTGCCCAGGGTTCCAACACGGATGGTGAGCATTGAAATCGCCAAAGAGGAGAGCTTTGTGACTGTTATTGAGGATAGCGTCAAGCTCCGCTGAGTTAATGTAATTTAGCGGTGGCTTGTAAATGCTGGAGATTGTGATGCAATTATTGTTGCCTAACTCTAGCCCAATGGTAGTGTTTTCAAATGTGTTTGTATTGATTGTAACTACATGGTGTTTGAGAGAATTTTTAACAAAGATGGCTGCCCCCCCCCCACGATGGATTGAGCGGTCACTACGGTGACAAATATAATTAGGGATTTTAATGGAGAGAGCGGGACCCAGGTGAGTTTCCTGAATACCTATAATATCTGGGTCCACGTCGCTAACGAAATCCCTAAGCTCGCCTATTTTGTTCCTAATACTATTTGCGTTCCAGCTCAGAACGCGAAGAGAGGAATTACTGGGGTTAGGACGATTAAATTTTATTTCCGAGAGTAGACATGACCATTTGGAACATTGTTCCGAATTGTGCCATCATAGCGGACATTTGATCCAACAGAGCTTTGGTGTCCGAAGATGCGGTAGAGAAGCTGACATTATTTTTTTCATTTTTATTATTTTTTTTTATTCTCAAAAACCTTCGCTCTTTCTTCCTATACGTTCTTTGCAGGGGGCTTGCTTGCTTTGAGGTTTTTTGGATTTTTAGGACACCCCCTGAATAGTATGCCGGATGGGGACCATCACAATTGGCGCACTTAGCAGGGGAGTCCGTATTTTTTTTACAGTCTCTCGTAAGATGGTTGAGACCGCACTTCAGACACTTAGCCTCACGATTGCAGAATCGTGAGTGATGATAGAATAATTGGCACCTGTAACACTGGGCCGGCATGGAATTTTTATTTAAAGATTCTATTTTAATTTTATAGTAACCAATACTGGTTACTTTAAAAAATTTCTGGTTCTCTGAGGTCTTTTTTGAGACCACCAAAAAGAGAGGCATATTGACATTTTTACTGCGATTCCGCATTACAGTAACGTGCTCGGGAACAATGTTGTTTTCGCCAAGAGCCTGAATTATTTCATTAGTGTCATAATCAGAGGGAAGACCCCTGATGACAGTCTTGAGCTGTTTTTCATCAGCGAGCTCGTAAGTATGTGATTTTATTTTTTTTACAGAAATGAAGTTTTGAATTTTTCTGTGGGCGTCAATAGTTTCGGGGAAAACTTTAAGTTTGCCCCCCACTATTTTGCCCGTGAGTTTAGTGCCAATGTGATCACTAAGATCTACTAGTAATCCAGGCGTATTGTACTGCTCGTCAATGACTATTGGCGGAATGCGTTTCGGTCTATTTTGTGCCTGGACGACATTGGACGAGGATGTCGCCGGCTGACTGTCATTATTAATATTAGTGGCCGGTTCAGCGACAGGTGCCGTTGGCGTATGGTCCGCTATGACACTCGGAGGATCTTCTACAATGTCCTCACAGTCATCAATATCAATATCTGAGATTTCCTCGGGGGCAATAGCCTGAAAGGAATTGCTCGTCTCAACTAGGTCTTCTTGCTTTCCAGCAACAGTTTTAACCTTTTTCCCCCTTCTTTCTTTTAGGCGAGATAGAGCTACGCTTACTGGTGGTTTTCCCCGAGCTTGGGAGAACCGACTCCACTGGGGAGACAACCTCGTTTTTCGACTCAACAGGAGTCGACTCAACCGAAAGGTTAATTTCAGTCTTTGCTCCGAGAGCTTTTATCTGCTCTTTAAATTCGGCAGCAAGAAGGGTAACGGCTTTCCTGGAGCATCGCACGCAAATACAGGAGATGGAATTAATCGCTCGGAGCTCTTCTAACCCCAGCTGTATACTTTTATCTTCATGAAATTGGAAGAGTAAGTCCTCTAGCGCGGCACAGAAATCTGAACATTCATATGACGTCGATAGAGTTTCTAATTTCTTATTAGCCTCACTAACATTAAATGCACTCATTGAAACAACAGAAAATGCACTAACATGTGATGATGTTGATGATGATTCTTCTTCCTACTCCATGTCCAGAGGAAGAAGGTAGTCCAAGATGCAAACAGAAGTCAAAAAATCAAAAATCAAGAATAATGCAGAAATAGCACTACATCTTGACACACGATGCACAGCAAAAACAATTCCAGAACGTAAAGAGTAGCAGTGGTGATAATCCACGACGATGAGAAAAGATTCCGCAGACACAAGGCGGGCCGAAAAGAAAGCTTGGCGGTTAAGCCTAAACACGTGGCGGGACAACAATCCTGCTACGGGGTTGATTCAGCGAAAAAGGGGCCTCGACAAGGACAAATCGAGGTGTGGATCCTACAAGAGTTGGAACCAGAATGAAAACTGATTGGCTGATGATCTCCCAAGATCTACAATTACCCCATTAGCCAAACTCCTGTGTCGGCCAATAGGATCACAGCCTCTCACCTAAAACCAATTTCTCTCTCTTCTATGTTAATTTTGTTTCCCTCTGATCTTCGGTCGTTTGCTGCTCTTGGATTGGCTAGGATTAACCCCGCCTACTTCCAGATTAACGTTTTTTCACCTGCTTTGAGCTCTTTTTAAGAGCGTTTTATTTAATTTTAACTTCTCACATCTGGAAATTATTTAATTTTTATTATTTTTCAAATGCAACAGTTTTTATTTCTATTATTTTTCTTTACACTGGGCAATAATTAGATTCATTACAGTCACCTAAAAATACCTGACAGGTGATTAGAGTTCGTTAAGGACTATGTGCTCCATTTGCTATTCCGAATTAAACGTTGGGAGTGAGATTTTTTTATTTTTATTCTGGATCTATTTATGAAAGGGTTTAGGGGATATTTTTCTATTCTTTGGATTGGTCTATTGTCGTGGGTGTTGATGATATTAAAGAATTTGATGGCGATCTTTTTGATCACCTTTCTGAGGGTTTTACGGCTTAGAGCAAACCTGATATCATCGTTTCGGATGTACCAATCAGCTTTAGTGATGGTACGGATAATTAAATTTTGAGCTCTTTCGATGATGTTAACATTCGAGTAGGCTGCATGACCCCCGATTCGGCCGGCGTAGATGAGGGTGGGTCTTAGGATTTGGATATAAATAAGCATTTTGTTTCTGAGAGATAAGAAGGATTTTCGGGAAATTAGTGGGTAGATTTTAGCCAAGGAAATTCTGGAATTTTTATGTAATCGTGTGATCTGTTGTTTAAAAGTGAGTTTTTTTTTATCTAGAATGACACCAAGGTATTTGGTGTTTTGAGACCAGGGTATGTGGGTGTTATGCAAAAACAAGTCTGGTGATTTCTTTCTAATGTGACGAGAAAAGAAGACGGCCTCCATTTTGCCTACATTAAGGGCAATTTTCCAGGTGGAGAACCAATCTTCTAGTCTGGCTAGGTGTTTGTGTAGTGCTTGGGTAATTATTTTTGAGTCACTGTTCTGTACCAGGATTGCCGTGTCGTCGGCGTACATGCAGATTGTAGAGAAGCTTGCCCTAGGGATATCATTGACATATATATTAAAGAGTGTGTGTGAGAGGAGGGCCCCTTGCGGGACTCCCGCGTTGATATTTTTCAGGGGAGAATAGGAGTGGTTAACGAGGGCTGCAAAATTTCTGTTGTTTAGGAAGGAGTTTATTAGTTTAATTAAATATGGTGGAGAGTGTTAAGAGTTCTGATTAGTTTATAGAATAGGCCTGTATGCCAGACTCTGTCGAAAGCTTATTGGATATCGAGGAAAACAAACCCAGTTGGCTTATTTTCGGTGAAACCGGTTTTTACGTACTCCACCACACGCAGTAATTGGTGTGATGTGGAGAGATTGGGCTTGAAACCGTGTTGTTGCGGTATCAGGATGTCGTTTTGTGTAAGGTGGTCGTTTAGCCTATTAAAGATTATTTTCTCAGTGATTTAGCTGAGGATAGGTAGGTGCGAAATTGGCCGGTATGAGTCGGCCAACGTGGGGTCTTTAAGATAGGTACAACTGTGACTGTGTTTTCCACGATTGTGGGTGGTAGATCTTCTTTTGAAATTGATGCATTCCATGCCAAAAAGATGTAGAGCCGCAATTAAAGCAAACGGCTGGCCCATAAAATATTGATTTTCTAACATGTGACAACAATGCAATTTTCAAAATGCTTATTAAATATACCGTATTTGTCAACTGTCGTGTTATTTTTCTTTGCATATTACGTTATTCTATTTTGTTTTATTCTGCACATATTTCACATTATTGTGTTCAGGCAGCTTTACTACAAAAAATATTTTAGTCATTAAGAAACTAGTAGTAGATTTGAAATCAGCATAAAAAATACATTAAAATCAATAACAATATTTAAGATAGTGCGATGATTTCACAACGAAAAATGAAAGCAAACACTAAAAGTACGCTAAAAAATGAGTGTGTTCAGGACTTTTTGCCACCACTCTACCTTAATCTGCCTCTCCAAGTTTTTTAAAACTTTCATATGAAAGCTGAGTGTTTATTTATGTTGTTTTACTAATTAATTTCCTTAACAATATTAATATAGTATCATAAATTTAAGATATACTATAAATTTTTTCCTATATTTTTTAAAGAATTTGTTCATATAATTATTTTGTTGCGTTTTTAGCACTATTAGAAATTCCGTGCCTTTATTTTTGAAGTGCAGTTTGTATAATAATATGTCTTTGATCCAGAAAGAGAAAGTATTAAATAACTTTATTTTAACATCAAAAAAGTAAAATAAAATCCCATATCATCATATAATTTATATTTCTAATACATTCGTCGTATGGGCCAAATTAGGAAGACATGCAAGCCTCTAAGATGTCGGAATAACAGTCCTCTTATAATCCCTATTATATCAGTATCTTGCTATTTCGGACATCTAACAGCATCCACGAGAAACAGTTTTCTAGCTAAGTTGTAATTTATTCCAACATGATAAAACTCTAAAATATTTCCTTTGTAATTCTCCAGAATCACTTCATTTGGAAATCTGTTCAATAGCTCACAATTAATGACAGGTAATATAAGTTGGTATATCTCGTCTTTCTTTGCAAGTTCTTTAAAGTTATTGGGAGTTTGCCTCCAAAACTCCTTCAGTAGCCACACATAGTTGAAGTCCTTCCATCCTATCATTATCCTTTGATATATAATGAATTTCAGTAAATCAATGTAATTTTCTATTGACATGTAGGGCCAAATATTTTTCGAAACATTTAGGAATTTGTCTTGGAATGGCCAAACCAGGTAATACTGGAGAACTTTGGAAGAATATTGTCTCAAGATGTTTTCTTGCTGCGTGCGACGATTGCTGCGTGCGATGTCAGCGTGCGACGATTGACATATACTCTGCATGGCGGTGATGACCGTACAGCATCCTCCAGATAGTTAGCAGCAATTTGGTCTTTTGCTATAGATGCACTAATGTCGAATTCGACAATTCATCGACGTCTTCTGCACCGTGGTTTGAGTGAAAGGGAGCCTTTATATAGGATCCTCCTCGCGGCAAACCATCGACCTCTGCGTCTGCAATGGGCTCATGAGCCAAGAGCCTGGCAAGCTTATTAGCACCAAGTTGTCTTTCAGATGAATCACGCTTCAATTTGTGGGACCATGATGGCCGCATTCGTTTTAGACATTATCCTGGTGAACGCTGCTTTACAGATTGTGTTATCGAACGATATAGTGGCCTAACACCTGGAGTTATAGTTTGGGGGGGGGGGTGATTTCGTATCATAGACGATCTAATTTGCTACGTATTGAGGTTAATCTTAATATCAATAGGTACGTCCGTGAAGTTCTATAGCCCGAAGTCGTTCCCTTTCTTCAATGCAGCCCTGGAGCTATCTTTCAGCAGGATAATGCATTCTCACATATTGCAAACACTGTTCGAGACTTCTGTTCAGCCCAACACATGCAACTTCTTCCTTGACCTGATTCGCCATATATGTCACCTATCGAACACGAGTGGGATTTGGTTGGTCGACGTCTTGCTCGTAATCTGCGTCCTGCAGCTTCAAAAGACGAACTTTTGCTGCGCATCCAAGCATTATGGAATTCTCTTCCGCAAGCAGGCATTCAAAACCTGTTTGACTCAATGCCACGTCGTACAGCAGCACTTATGCAACGCTTGGTGACTGCACCAAATACTGATTTAGGACATTTCATACTATTTTTTTGCTTAGAAAATTTTGTTATTTTTCTGTACTAATACAAGTCGTTTGTGCATTAAATTTCATTTAATTCTGATGATTTATTTTTGATTTTGCAATTTTTACAAACAACAGTATATATATATATATATATATATATATATAGAATAATAAACTGAAAAAATAACAATACTAAACTATCAACTAACAAAGCCAGAAGATAGAAACTACAATTAAAGGCACATAACTATAAAAAAATGGTGTAAATGTATATTGTACAAAATTTAAATAAACGCATGCATAGCAGGAAACAGAGTTAGAACTTTAAAATGGAAGAAACCAAAATAGTCAATGGACTAAAATGGCCACCTAATATGATTTCTAAAGCTGCTGCTGAATTAGGACTAGCAAATTAGGGTTTAGTATACTTTATATTAAACCATATATATATATATATATATATATATATATTTAATTTGATAAAATACATATACAGACAACAATTTACTGTGTTGATTTTTAAGAAGAAATCAGTAAATGAGAAAAAATGGACAAAGATTCACCAGAAAAAAAGTATAGAAAAGAGTCAAACAATATACTAATAGAAATAATATAGTTAATGATCTAAGTCAGTAGATTTCAAACTTTCTAAAACCTCGGATTCTAGAGCTAGAATTTGATTTCGTGGATACCCTAGAACTAGAAAGTATTTTTGTGGTACCCTATCCACACATACATTTAGAAGAATTTATCTTAAAATAAAATTCAAAGTACCGCACAATAATAGATAAATGTATAGGCAATCAAAAGGTAGTGCATTTAATTTTAAAATATTTTAATGTAATATATTCTTTAATATTACACTCATGTTCATAAATTAAGGATAATTCGCAATCACACAGAAATTGAACTCTAAAATAAAAATTTCACCTGTAGAATTATCACACACATCTTGAAGAAAAATATGCACATGACAGGAAACCACTAGATGGCGCGAATAGCACGTCATAATGACGAGAGTGTAAAAGACGGGTATATAAGGAATGGTGGCAAAGAAGTAAAATTGTTCACAAGCGCTTTAAAAGCCTTTCAGTGCAATAACCGCATCGTTTTGGCACAAAGGAAGCATTTGGATGATTTTTTACGTGGTAGAATTATCGGACGACTGGAATGTGGACGTACAAAGCTCGAAGTATCCGAGGAACATGGAATCGACCAGAGTGTCATCTCCAGGCTTTGGCAACGATTCGAAGATGATGGTAATGTGAGTAGATGTTACAGCACAGGTCGCCCCCGAGTTACAACGCCGAATGAGGACCTATATTGGGCAGTTATTGCCAAAAGAAACAGACGGAGTACAGCATCAGACCTATCTCGTCAGCTCTCTTCAGCTACCGGTACAACAGTTTCAAGGCAGACCGTGTACAGACGTTTAGGGCACATTGGTCAATATGCTCGTAGGCTTGTCAGGTGTGTTCCCCTTACCGGAACTCACTGTTGCCTGCGATTAGCATGCATTGTGGACACTGCAACAGTGGTCATGTGTGATGTTTTCAGACTAGTCCAGGTTTAGTTTGCAGTCGAATTCTCGCCGTACTTTCATATGGAGAACGCCAGGTACCCGTTACCACCAAGAGAACACCATTAAACGACACCGTTACGATGGTGTAGGATGGCTCGTTTGGGGAGGAATTATTCTTGGTTCCAGAACTGACCTGCATGTTCAGAGTGTAACGATGACATCCCACACCTATCGGGATGTCATTCTGGAACAACATGTACGTATGTTTCGTTGCACCATGGGTGCTGAATTTCTGTTTATGGATGACAACGCCCGTTATCACCGTGCAAGCATTTTAGACGAATGCCTTCAATCGGAGGATATCACCCGTATTGATTGGCCAGCATACTCATCAGACTCAAATCCAATAGAGCATTTGTGGGATATGCTTGGCCGACGAATTGCAGCCCGTCAACCCCCTCCCACCTGTCTACTGGAACTTCGGAGGGCATTGCTTGATGAGTGGTGTAATATCCCCCAAGATCATATTGATAATTTGATACTCAGCATGCGTAGGCGTTGTAAGGCCAGTATTGCATCATCCGGGAGACATACTCCGTATAAACCATCATACTAACCCTGTTATACTGTTTTTTGTAAAAAGGTTATTTTTTTGAAATTTGCTCCAGGGAGTATAAATATCGCAATTTTTATTAATTATGTTAAACATATAGCAACTTTTTTGCTATTTACCTTTTGTTTAATAAATAGACTTTACAAATAAGTCAAATTTGTTTTGCTTCTGTCTCTGTCTTTGCCTGAACTTCATTATCCTTAATTTATGGACATGAGTGTATTAACAAGTTACAAGCGTAAACTGCCCATGCATTATGTTTAGTAACTGGAATAAGTGCTTGTATTTTTTCACGCAAAATGCCGAAACCTAGGTCTATTGAAAGTACAGTAATGGCCAAAATTTTAGACACTTTTTAAAATTTTTATGTTTTTTTTTTTCTTTTTACGTTTGTATGCTTATAGAAAATGTCACTGTGCAAAAAATGTCGAATATTTTATATCCTTTTAAAGAAAATTTAACCCTTAGTTTAATAAAAAACAAAATTAAAATATTTTTAATGCAGAAAAAGTTCAATTTCCATAAATATTGGTATACATTAGATACTTATGATAGCATTAAGTTATCAATGCGTAGTAGGGTAGTTTTATTTTCTATTACAGCTTCACATCGATATTTCATTGAGCTGAAAATTGTTTGTAGCTCTCCCTTCGTTATTAAATGATGCCAGGAAACAATTACATCCTAAATTAATTCCTTTTTGATGTTCAACAACTTTCCTCTCGATTGCTGGAGATTTGTGGGAGTGATTTCGTGAAAAGGGACGGAAATGCATAACAGGAAGTTGGGGAAGTGCGTGCTATTCAGTGAAGTTCTGTTTCTTCTTCTTCATTTGGGAGGGACTCCGCCCCCACCCCCTGCGGTCTGGGCCGTGGGATCTTTGTTTTTGTTTTCTCACTTTAGGATCAGAGAAGAAGCTAAGTCCTTTAAGCAGAGACGTTGCTAGACAATGACGAACGTGTTTCGAAATAATCCTTTTATGGTTACAGAAGTAACAGGAATTGGAAGATTAGTAACGTTGGGTGCTGTAAATACTTGTTTTAGGTCGCATTCTAGAACCCCATATTTCCTCATTATTTCTTTACATAATTGGTGAACAGCCCATGCCTGTGAGGGAAAAGCTTGGGCATATTATTTCAGAATATTTATTTTGTAATTTGTTACGCTTTTGTAACAAAGTTGTTTCATCTACATTCATGAAAAATGATGGTCTTAAAAAATTGAATATTTCACAGACTGCACTCAAACAAATAAAACGTGCATTTAATTGGGCTAATATTGTGTCTAGTACCTTAATGAAGATGGTGATTTTAATTATTTTTTTCTTCCGGTTTTAAATATTGGTGATCGGATTCTTATTTATCAAAATGTTTTTTAACTTAGTCTTGGTTTTTTTTCTTACAAATGGGTATCTATACCATGTCTTCTGTGAGTTTCACTTGCTTTGCACTTAAATTATTCGAAGTCGTTTCTAGAAGTTTGCGTCGTCAACGACGGTATCTTATCTTGCAATAACTATTGAATGTCCTTCTGTAGGCTTCTCAAGCTACACTGTACTGACTACATTATCCGAGTCACTATTAATAGAAATACTTGGGATATAATTATTCGCAGATGTCTGAGTAAGAAATTTATCAATTCTGGGTAATTCTTGTTTACTATCTTCTCTTTCATGGCGTTGTTTGCGCTTAAACGCACCACTTTGTTTCCTTTTTTTTAATCCATATTAAAATTTTCTAATTTATGCAATACAGTTCGTATGTGCTCGAGTACTTACTGACGTTAAAAGTAAGGAAAAAACATAACGCTATACTACAAAACACCGTTGTGGAATCCCAGGCTGTTTATTTATTTATTCGGGAGGATCGAACTCATCAACCAGAGGGTTTAGAGTAGAGGTATCAAACTTGCAGCCTGCAACGAATATTTTTGTGGCCCGACCAATATATTATAAGATTTTTAAAAATTTCTCCCAAAACAAGAAAAATAGTAGCAGAGAAGAGATTTTAAGTTTTCGGATGTAAACATTTAATCTTTCTTGCGCTTTTGCTTATTTATTATAATGTATTATTGGAAATAAACCTAAATTTCAGTGAATATTTAAATTTTTCGGGGCACCTGAAGTTAAACCTTGTTTGTTTAGCCTCTGTAAGCCTTTAAGTTTGATACCCCTGGCTTAAAGCAACAAAAGGTTCCTCGAGATAGAGCAGAGGAAGAGAGGGAGATTACATCATTTTATTGTCGATAGGAGTAAATTGCGAAGTTTTGAAAAAGGAAACTAACCTATTATGAATCATTTTGTTATTAAGAATAAAATATCTCTAAAAAGGAATTGCTTCCAGTGTAAGTTTTCTAAGATGTAATGTAAAATTTGTCATGGAAATTGAAGTTTATTTTCAAGTAACAATTCACATAACACTGAACAAACAACGAAAAGAATTGTCTACAAGTTAGAAATTACTTTCAACTGAGTTCCCATGATTATAGTTGTGTTGCAATCTTTTATAGTTACGTCTTCCACATGAGAGGAATTATTGCAGGTTCGGCTTGCTTGATGGTCAGTGCCGGAGAGCCCCAGAAAAAGTGAAAATGATTATTCATTTTTGAACTATCGGTATTTAATTCATTTAAATAAAATCTATAAGATTTCATAGGTTTTAAAATATTGTATTCAGAATATTTTACAAAATTTTTAGATTATTTGAATATTAATATGAAACGTCAAAAATGTAAAACAATACTTTGTTCATTCCCATCCATAACATTAGGAAACAAAAGATCATATACAAAATATTACAATTTTTTCATACAATGCTATAAAAGGGCCCTTAAATATCATTTATTTTTGATACTAAATGCCTTCAGTTATATCACTAACGGTATATGTATATACGGTTTTCCGAAAGTAAGTTTCGTCTACTTTTTTGAAAGGGAAAATGGCACACCAGTTGAAACAAGGCCAGGTTTTGTTCTTAAGCTAAGCCGATTGGAAAAGGCTTCAACATTGTTAATTAAGGAAACGTTTTCTGTGCGAGTTTTAGGAAGCCTTGGACATGGTTAAATTCAAAGATTTCTTGCAGATTCCTTTGGAGAGGCATGAGGTACCATTCTAAGATTTAAAAATCGTTTCCAAGAAGAAGGAAATGTTACATAAGGCCAGAAAAACTTCGTCTACATTATGTTGTGGCAACTAATAATCAATACCTCTTGTCAATAACTCATCGAGACAATGCGTTCTATTAATCTGTAAAGCTGTTATTTTCTGCCTACAGGTTATAGGATGCTAACGTCTGAAATGAACTTTTGTCTCGGTCATCCAGACACCTTTAGTTAAAGTGATCAAAATAAGGAGCACTCCTGTGAATAGTCTTCGTTTTGGTGTCCCCCTCGCACATGGGGTCCAAGCGAAGCGCGATTGCGATTTGGCGCATCCAAACTGTTAGGGCAGGCACGTTTTTTAACCTTCCCGGCGTTCTAGAAACTTAAGTTTTTACGATCCCCACACTATTTCCAAAGCCTCCACTCTCCTTCAGTTTAGAGGTGGTTTGGGACCTATTTTCAAAACTGTTTTATTCTTTTCTCTTCCTTTGTTTTTACTACTTGGAGAGTCACTCCAGAATGCATCACCAATGGATCCTCAGTGTCCTGGACTGGATTTGGATACTTTTGATAACTTCTTATCTTACGACAGGGTGGCCAACCTTTTTATGAGATAAAAAAATAATTAAGAGATAAAAAGAGATTCGAGATAAAAAAAATAATTAAGCGTGACACTTACAACCTTTCGAACAAATAAAAGATGAAAAAATGATACTTATGTAACTTTTACGGAAAGATCACTTTTTTAAAGCACAAGGCTAAGTAAAGGAAATTTAAAAACTATTTGACAAATTATACCTAAACACAAACTTAAATTTTATTCTAAATCAGTTCAGTTAATTTTGAACGATATTTTGATTTTGGTACGTTCATAACACGAAACATTTGTTCAAAAACGTATGTTTATTTAAATCTACTATAATATCTAACAGAGCCAAATCGTATAAATTTGTAAAATTGCTTGTTAGTACAAATTTCTAAAATTCAATAGAATTCCTTTAATTTGCTATTCAGTGTAGAATGGTGCCGTAAACAAAAATTTCGATTTGGATTTCAGGTGAGTAACAGTCAACATTTTGATAGAGATTGAAAAAGGATTGTGAAATGATCTACATTTTTTTTATCAACTTGACCTAGCACTGAAAGAATAGCTCAAAAAGGGATATTAAATTTTTAATTCTATCAAAGTTTCGGTGCACTGTTAACTTTGGTAGAAAGGTCCTGCCTTAATGTGAAATATGTTAATTTTCCCCTCCAAAATCAAGAGAAAAATGGCAAAAAGCTTCTCCACAAAAGAAAGTATTTTGGCCAACAAGGGTAGAAAAAATACAATCTTTTCTCTGTAAGCTTAATTTTAAATTATTTTAATGTCCCTTAATATCGGTAATAAAAGTTAAATCATATATAGCCGGTGTTCATTCAATAATTCAAAAACTCACTGAGTAATCCAGTGTTTTTTTTCTCCAGATATTTAAAAAAAAATACACCCCCTCAAAAAACACGCACAAATTCCAAAACCTTGAGACAGGAAAAAGCTTTGGAAAGTCAAGAAAGTTGCATTCTCTACACCAGAGGTTCCCAAACTTTTTTGTGTCATAGACCCCTTGCCATGCTTTTCAGTTTCGAGTAGACCCCTGCCTACCTCTAATATTAAATATTTGCAAATTTATCAACTTAAATGTCTTTTTCATAGTTGGTGTACTACTTTCAAAAAATTAAATTTCTAACTGTAATGTTGTGTAGTTCTGCATGTTAATGAATTAAAATCAAATGAATACATAAAATAACTGAACAACAAACAAATGCTTTTAAAGAGAGGGGTGAATCTGTGCTTCAATAACACATTTTCAACATTTAACATCAATCTTGTCAGGTTTAACCCTAACCTTCCTTTGTGAGTAAGGGTCTACTTCTTATTTTCTTTCCTTCCTTTCTTTTTTGTTCTTTTGTTTTTGAGTTTGACAAATTCAGTGGAATACCCTCTCACAAGGAAAAACACAATTAAACACTTTCTCACAATATTCCATAATTTGTGACAAATATCGGGTATGTCATTTAAAGCCAAAATTGCTGACATCCGTTTCTAAACTTTATTTTAAGATCTTCATTAGGAACTATTGTAATCAGTTCCTATTGCGATATGACGCATTTTTTTCAAAGTGACTGTTTGAAATCATTGTGCACTGTTGTATTACGATAAAAAACAATCTTAAACCTAATTTCAAAATCTGAGCAAAAGCATTGAAATTTCAAACGTAAGTTAAAATGTCCTGAGAGACTGTGACAAATTGAGAATATTCACGACGTCCAATACCATACTTCATTAGCTTAATTTTGGAAAGAAATACTGAAAAGGCCCTTGTATTAATAAAATTCATGTTGTCACCCAGTAACCACAAACTAACCTCACTAAATTTAGTAAATATTAAATTGGTAAAATTTGGTTTCCAGTAGATCAAATATTTTTGAAGATTAACGTCATGGATTGGTTTAATGAGAACCATTATCATATACCCCCATTTACACCTCATGGACCACCAAATTATTTTTTCACTCGCGTGGACCCCTTGCATATCGTCATAGACCTCTGGGGGTCTACATAGACCACTTTCGGAATCAAAGCTCAACACGATAAATTTCTATTGAATTTCAATTAAGTTTATTTAAGACTGTTTTCGGTCAATGTTAAAGGATAGGGATCAAATGGGAAGCACATTTGCCGGCAGGAAAAAGTTCCAATAATAATCAAAAATTCTATGGGTGTAAAAAAAGTTATTGTTTAGAGGACAGTGTTCTTTAAATTTTGATTTTTGAAAAAAATACGCAGTTTTCAGCATTATTGCAAAATGAAACTGGAGTTTTCTATGTTAAAGTATAGGAAGTGAAAACGCGAAGCACATTTTAATTAAAAAAAATTGATTTTTTCGAGTAGAATTAAGTAGTATATAAGAAAGCATGCTTCCCTCTTTTGACTAGTGTAGCCAGAATCAAGTTTTATGTTTTTATTAATGAACCTTTTTAAATTTTAAGTTCATTCTGAATTAGTTTTGGCGTAGTTAGAACTATCTGAAACAGATGGCACTACCATCGTTTTGTAAAACGAATTTTACTTGGCTACAAATACTTAATTTTGGCGATATTTTTCTGCAATATAGTCGACAGTTGAAATTATGGTAACTAGCAAGTTGTGACAAATAGTGTAGAAAATAAAGCAGATTTATGATGTACACAGAGATTTAACATCTCAAACCTGATGAACTTTCCTATTTAGGAATGTTTTTAACGTTTTCTGCATGTGTGCTTTAAAAGTTTAATTTATATACATAATTTATAATAATGTTGCTTAGATTTTTTTTTGTGCCAGTTATTGATGAAATTCATATAAAAATATCTAAATTCTGTGAAGCGACTGAATGAAAAATTGAAAGTATACTTATTTTATACTTGACCGAAAGTTATGAATTGACTAAAGAATACAAATTGCTACTCCTTGAAGCTCAGTGTTTAAAATTTTAATCTAATTATTGTAATGCAATAATTATTATTTTTTAACAAACAAAAAATCGAATCGATTTTATATTTAACGTACATTTTTACCATTAAACCATTGGAACAATCATTAACCAAATATTGTTTTCTAATTAAATTAGAAGAAAATTATTTTTTCAATTAATTTTCTCCAATTCTAAGCTGTACCCCAAATTCTCAGGCCGTTTTTGTGGAGAAAAAATTAAAAATAGTGTAAAATATGTTATTGAGATATATGATATATTTACGAAATAAAAAGTGGCTGCAGTAGCCTAATGTTTATGTACAGAATCGTGGCTGTCGTATCGTGAGTTCTTGCCTAGTACTGCTCAAGACCCGCCATATAGGGAGCTTAATCTGTCGAGAACTCAGATGTCCTCCTGTTGGTGTGATGTGGCAGTCAGGAGAGGGGTGGTTGCTCAGGTGTCGTCCTCGTCACTTGAACATAGTTAAAATTATGAGGTCTGTCACCAAAAGCCCTCGACTAGCTATTCAGTACGACGTCAATAGTCACTTAACAAAATAAAGGTGAATTAATAAGAAGTGAGTAATTAATTTATTATTTATTAAAAACTTTTAAAAATAAACGAGAACCTGTAATTTTTCTATCCGACATTATCTTCTCCAATTTCCCCCTCCGGTGAATTGTTCAGTCTTCGATTTAAGCAGCACCTGATTTTTAGTAGCATAAGGAGAGTAGTGCGGCTTAGATTCGAATAAATATGGCAATTTCGCGATTTTAAAGTTTTTGTATCTTTAAGTTTGCCTTTTTTTCTAATAAAAATTACTGTGTGTCTCTGGCATTATCTATGATTGAACATTTTCAATAGCCTGTTCTTGACTAAATTTCTAATATAATAGTCTCTGTGTGATTTCTTTGCTGAATACATTTTACACATATCAAATTTAGGATTAAAGTTTATTCAAAATATGTCCATTTTAGTTAAATATATGATAAAATTTTTACGTAGTAAATTTTTATATAACTTTTTTTTAATGAAAAAAGAAATATGTGAGGCATTACCGTGTGAACAGATATTTGCTGCTCATTGGAGATTTTCTTTTAGTACCATAGTTAAGATATTGATTTTTATTACTAGTTTGTTTTTAAATTATAAAACAAAGCATTCACACACACACAGAGATATGCTGAATAAACTTTAAAAAATTAAAAATTAATTTTCTAAATATTTAAATGGTGTTTTCATTTTTTACATCAAATATACATAATTTTTAATTTTGGAAGACATTTAAAATGAGTGATTTATTTTATAAACGAAGTAAAAATGTAATTGCACTAATTAATAATGTTTGCTTTTTTAATATCGCAATTGCGAATCGAATTGCTCGATTTTCAAATGTTAAGAAGTTTTACATTTCTTAAATTTTCACTTAATCATTTGCTCAGAGAAGTTCATAATCATTTATGAGCTTTTTACCCCTTGGGGGGGGATGTTTCTATCCACTAGAAAACTTATGTCAATCTAATTATTACAAAGCTATTTTACCATAAATTATTGGTTTAAGAAAATGTTACTCAGTATAATCATTGTGTGATAATTTACTTTGTTTAATTGCAGCTTCATTATCCAAAAAACCGTTTAGCATCCTTCTAAAGGCAACTCGTCATGTCATGATGTCAATATCTCATGGGAATTTCACTTCAGATGGGACCAGAAAACACTTGTTGGTCGGATGTCTTTAGGAAAGAAAAATACAAAAAAGGGGAGAAAAAGCAAACTTTTATTGCTGTGTACAGAAACAGATAAGAGGGGAAGAAGCCGTAGGGAGATGTGTGAGTCTCAACTTTCCGTGATTTTTGAGGTCTTCTAATTGGATGGTGTTGAATAATCATTCTGACTGAAGTAAAATACGTTGCTCGTCTGAGTCACTTTTGAAATTTAGAGTAAGAACCTTTATACTTCTTTGCGACTTATTTCACAACTCATCAACTCACATGGATGTTATTGCTATTTATAAATTATATAAAAGTGCATATTTTTAGAACATGTAAGATCAATCATTATTTAACATAGATAAAATTTTCGATTCCATATTAAAGTCCTTTCATACTTATTATTTTTTTAGAAAAAGGTGAGATAAAATGCCTATCAAAGAAATTTACTTTTTACTTTGTAGAATCGGTGAATAAATAAGAATTATTCGACAAGAAATGATTTATATATCAGTGAAAAAAGAAACCAACATTTTTTACTATCTTGATACTTTTTTTGATTGATGATTGTTATGCATCTTAAAAAACTAATAAGATTGGAAATTTTTGACACATGTTAGGAATATTTTTTTTTTCTGACAGAAGGGGATAAAAGAATATAAACAAAATTCTCCAAAAAAAAAGACACCATACTCACCAATTACATAGAATTTATTTTTACATGGAATTCATAGCAAATTATGTGAAGATTTATTTGTAAATTATATGCCAGCTTAATTCCGGAAAATACAACATATAATTTTTTTATGGTACTATATTTATTCGATAAGAGTAAAATTGCTTCATACTATTAGTCCACTTTTAATACAACAGTTTGAAACAAGAAACTTAATTTTTCACTACTGTATATCTACCTTTTCTTGTTTCGTTCTCCTCAGCATTCATATACTGCACTGGTCTTCAAACTGTGTTTGACGGAACCCTGGGGCTCTCAAGGTTACCCAAGTCGCAATAAACAATCGAAAAGGAGATTATAAATGTGTATGTAAAATGGATTGAAGTTTGTATAACTACAAGTATCTTTTATAAAAAGCTCATTTCATCATTAAACTTTAAAATTCTATTTGTACTCTGTATGTATTTCTATTTATAAATCTCTGTCGAGAGCTTAAATGCTCTCCCATTGGTGTGATGTGGTAGTTAGGAGAGGGGATACTAGCTCAGGTGTCGTCCGCGTCACTTGACCATGGTTCAAAATTACTGTCTGCAGTGCCGGTTTAAGCTCATTTCGATGCCTGGGAGTGGAAGATCCACAGATACTCTTTGCTCTGGAGAAGCCTAATTTATAACTAGAAAACCTGTTTAACTCCAGCCTATCCGGGCCCTTCCCGGCCCAGGGCGCCCTCCCCAAGTGCCCAATGGATAAACCGACACTGATTGGTATTTTAAAACATTGAACATTGTCAATTCCCTGGTCAAGTCTGACTAAATTTTTAATATAATGGATGCTGCGGTTTTTTTGCGCAATACATTTTACACATATCAAAGTCAGAATTAAAGTTAATTCGGAATATATCCATTTTAGTTAAATATGTAAATAACATATTTAAGTAGTAAAATTTTTATAAAATTCTTTTAGTACTATAGTTAAAATATTGATTCGGACTAGTTTATTTTTAAATTTGAAAATAAAGTATTCACACAAAATAATAATCCACTAAATAATCTTTTAAAAAATTAATTTTCTAAATATGTAAACGGTGTTTTCATTAGTTCAGGACAAACTTTGGTCTGAAGTCTCTAGGAAAGAAGAGAAAAGTACCAAAAAAAAAGAAAAAAGATACGAGTCTTACAGTAGTCGCCTATGATGTGTAACATCTGATTTGTTATCATGGTAAATACGCAATAGTGACTTTAATCCCGAAAGAAATGAATCGGTTATGACTGGAAATAATTTTCTATCGAATAATTACATCTTTGATGAAAATTTTATTTAATTAACACAAGGAGTAATGCAGTTCTTTTTATAAAAAGTATATATTATTGTTCAATTTGGGGAAGAGCGGAGACAATAGATTTAGGAAAACTAAAGTATGACACATATACTTGTGATTTCAAAGTATTTAAAAATAGTTGAAAAATGGCGTCAATAACAGTACCACTGTTAGTTGTCGAAACATTTCGATTAGTGTTCATTTCCAGCTGGAGTTCATCATTCAGAAAAGCTAAGAGCGGATCAGCTTCTGGCAAACTGAAGTTAACGTTAAAATCACCACTCAAAAACATGGGAAGCGAGTGATAGTTTAAAAAAAAAAAAATAGCAGAACCAATTTCGGTATACTGTAAAAGTACAAAATACAGGAAATATTTAATTTTTTTAGCTGTTTGATTCGGAGAAATGTATGCGACCACCAAATTACAAGATTTCCTGGTATGTGCGGTAGGCGGGCGTCTTAATTGCTACTACAGTTGGACCCCCACACGAGGGTAGCGAAGAGACACCGTCAAGCGCATGCTTAAAAATTAGAAATATTAGAGAAAATCAAAAATACCAGTTTACTTCATTAGTTTTTTCTAATCAAGAAATTTTTCTCAATCACAGTTAAAAATATTATATTGCAGCGACAGGAATTAACCTCAAAGTATGAAAATGATAAGCACTTAAATATTTATTCAAATAATTCCATATTAAATACTACTATTTTTTTTAAGAATGATGAGCTTTGCCAGACGCTTAATAAGAATAATAATTTGTAATATATAGTTTACACATATATAAATATATATGTCCTCAGATTTCACACACAACGTGCCCTGAGACTTTGACATTTGAGCGTAAAAATCACAAGTTTATTCTGGATGAAGTCTAATAAGACTAGCTGGTATGTGCGGTAGGCGGGCGTCTTAATTGCTAGTAGAGTTGTACCCCTAGACGAGGCTAGCGAAGAGACACCCCCCAAGGCGCTGAATTGGTCAAATCAAACACAGCGTGCTTCCCCCGACTTCCTGTTACGCATTTCCGTCCCTTTTCACGAAATCACTCCAACAAATATTCACCAACCGAGAGTAAAGATGTTACACATCAAAAGGGGGAGGAGAGGGGAGGAAACTTTTATTGCTCTGAAATAAAACAGAAAAGAGCTGAAGAAACTGCAGAGTGTGAGGGGAGAATGGAGTTCTCTCTTTTGGTGATTCTTGAAAAGTCTTCTGATGGGGTTTTGCGTAGAACAGGGATGGCCAACCCAAATGACCTTGCAGGTCACTTCGGAAAAACTTTACAATTCAGCGGGCCACATATAAAAATATATATCTCTATGATAGATTTGGATTTATTACAAGCATTTATTGGAGTAAAAATTTAAAACAGAACGCGAATTATTATTGTTTTCATTATTTTTGTATGTATATAAACAAAGATATTATAATAATGAAAATGCAATGAATCAAATAATATTATTTAAATTTATTTGATTAGTGAGATATTTGTTTCTCAACTCTTTCACTGAGTTCTTGCAATAGTTCTCAATGCATATATTTGTACATCGTAATTGATGCTGCAGGTTTTCGTCCGATAAGTTTGAGCGCAATTTCCTGTTAGATTAATTTCATTTTCAAGGGAAACAAGTAATATAAAACAAATTTTAAGACAATTCCTACTTTGAATGAATGGATACAAAGTATTTTATCAACGATTGAAAATTTCAACAATATATATATATATATATAACTTTAGTACAGATAATAACATCTTTTTTAATGATATTAAAAATAAGATTAAAAGATTACAAAATAAATTTATTATAGTTTATATTGATAAAGTGCCTGGAAATTTTGCCTTCATTTGTAAATACTATTATAGTTTAATGCTCAACAAAGATTTTGAAAATGATACAGCTTTTATTAGGTCATTAATTTCTGATAGAGAAATAAATAATCGACTTTTGGCTTTTCATAAACAATTAAAAATACAAATTAATAATAATTTTAAATTTCCACATGTATTTCTTACTCGTAAATTTCATAAAAATCCAGTAAAGTTTAGAACAGTTACTAATGGTTTTAATACATATATCAGCAAATCAGGCAAAATTCTACATGAAATGTTACAAGATACAATAAATAATCTAAAAACTTCAGCCATTCTTAAAATTAGTACAGAACTTATTGCACAAATTAAAGATAAAAAAATATTTTCAGTATTTAGTTTAGATTTTGAAGATCTTTTTAACTCAATTAATATTGATGATATGATAAAAACACTAGTAAAATTACATAATGATAATTTGTTTAAAAATGTCAAATATGATAGATTTGGTTCTCTATTTAGGTTAGTTCTAAAAGAGAATTATGTTTATCATAATGGTAATTATTATCAACAGATTAAGGGTCTACCACAAGGTGGCCCAGCCAGCAACTGTCTTGCCAATTTATATTTACATTATTTTGAAAATAGTTTCACATACAACTTAGAATTTTATTTTTTTCGTTATATAGATGATATAATCATTTTTGGCAAGCAAGACAACTTTATACCTAATATTAGTTTTTATCCACAATATCTTAATTTAATACAGACAACTAGTAACAGTTACGAAGCAAATTTTCTTGATATAGAAATTAAATTAAATGATTATAAAATAGTTACTAATATTTATGATAAACGAGAAGACTTTAATTTCAATATTATAAAAGTACCGCATTGGGAGAGTAATGTGCATGTATCTATATTCAGAAATATTGTTCTTAATTACACACTACGCAATAAACTTCTAGTTTCTAATAAATCAGAAAAAATAAAAAATTATAAACATTTTACTAAATATTGTTTAATTCAAAACTACCCTATTAATTTTATTAATAGATATTTAAATAATGAAATTCTAAATAGTAAGGATTAAATTTCCATAGTTTTAAAAGGTTTATATTATAGATTTATTATTCTTCCTAGATAGTTTTAAATACCCCCAGTTTCTAGTTTTAGATAAAATTACTTTTTTAGAATATATTATAACTTTTAAACCATATTAAGAGTCTAAGATAATGGTAGTATGTTTACATTTCTTAATTTTTTATTTCTATTCTTTTCATACTTTTGCTAAGTGCTATTTTTCAGCCATTGCTTTGTTTTGAATTTGTATTTATGGTCCAGAAACTGGCAATAACTTGTTTATTGTACTCAGATTTAACGCGGGCTCTGCATTTCAGTATGCAATTTTTGAGTAAGTTACCTTTTCCTTATAATGGATTTAGATTTCCTATCCATTATTTCTAATTGGTATTTGCTTGGTATTATTAACAAAAAAGGGGTAAGGTTGGCTGGCCAAAAAACATGTTCAACCCCACTTTTATACAGAAGGATTTTTTAAAGAAAATTTTAGGTATACTAGCTGTCCTAAGTCAGCAATGTTGATAATACTGAAGCATCCATTCTTTTATATTTTACTGTGTTATTTCAATCTTTCATATCTCCTTCTAAATTCTGTTGTCTTGTTATCTGGCAATTGATATTCTTTTAAGTATTAATCATGTAATTCATCTCTCTCTCTCTTGTAGAGAAATTTTGAATATATATATATATATATATATATATATGTGTATAGAGAGAGAGTAAACTTATAGTAGGAATTGAAAAAAAGCATGATTTGTCGGAATTGTTGTAACAATGAGCACCCGGTTTGGCTAGTTTGGATGAAAAACTGGTTTTCGGTGCTAAATTTTGTCATTGTTTTGTTTTAGCATTTACAATGTTACAATAATGGAGACGAATTTAAGTTCTTGCCGAAAACCGGTAATTAATTTATTTAATTAATTGGTAATTAATAGATAAATATTTGAAAAAACTGTATTAGCATCAAGTGTCATCCACTACATAAAACAATACTATTATTTTGTTGCCAAATATCGTAAACATTAAATAATCATATGGCTAACCAACGGTATCAATGTTAAATTTATGTTATTGTATATTAAAATCAATAATTGTATGTGATTTACAAATTGTATTTTAATCTATATGATTATGCAGCATAAAATATATCATGCTTTTATCAATGTTGATATATTTCAGAATTTAAACTGAGAAACGCTGGGGAAAAAAAATTGTAATATTTTTTCTTTTGTTTGTACTTTCTTCATTTAAAAATTGTTTAAATATTTTTTCAGATACGCGTGATGCTATTGTACCGCTATTTATAATTAAAAGTAATGTAATGAAGTTATTATTTGCTCATTTTGTTTGAAAAATATTTAATTATATTTTATAGGTAAGAATTGCTCTTAGAAGAAAATTGAGATAACTCTTTGTTGATTTTCTACGCGGACTCGAGATATTTTTTTTGTGAGGAAAGATTTTTTACTTACTTAGATAACTAGAACCAAAAACGGAGAGCAATGTGCATACAATTTTCTCTTTTGAAACAATTAAATCTCTCCAGCAATGGCATTCAATAAATTACAAAAAGCTGTAAATTTATCTTTGGAGTTACCTTTCCGATTTTTTCGACATTTCGTAATTGCCCATAATTTTGGAGATCTATTTCACATAAGATCCAATAAAAAATATATCAACTTCCATCCTCTCAAAATTGACACATTTGTTGAGTAGTGCAGAGTGCCACTGACAATTATGCCGCGTGCCACACGAGAAATAGGTTGCCAACCCCTTTTCTATCGCATGAATGTAAAATTGTATCATATAGTTTGTTCATTTAATAAAGCATATTAAAACGAGAAATTAAGTTTTTCATTGCTTTAAATCCACCCATTCTTCCTTTGAAAATCATTTATTCAGAAAAAATTAAACACAGTTTCGTTCTCTACATCATTTATCTAGAGCATTGATCTTCAAACTGTGTTCCGCAGAACCTTGGGATTCCACGAGTCACAATAAAAAAAAATCCAAAAGAAAAATTATAAATGTGTATGCAAAACGGATTCAAGTTCTCATGAAATTCGTCTAACCACAATTATCTAAAAATGATCTCATACATTAAAATTAAAAATTTTATTTATACATAACTTAACTTTGTTGTGAAAAACTTTTTAAACTTTTATTGTTTTATTATAAATGAATTTAAAACGTTCTTTCTTTATCTATTAGATTATGAATATAATATTGTTTGCTATCCCGAGTTCCACAAAGTAATTTTATACTAGTTAGTGTAATATTCTGAAACCTTTTACATTTGTGGGGGGAAAAACACCTATAATGAAGAAGATGGAACAATTTATCGACATATCAAGAGATTCAATGCTAAAATTTAAATTTAAGCTAGAGCACCAAAATTGTAGGTTGCCAATTCTTGCAAAATGCGCAGAATTTCTCACATAGCTGTGAACATTTTAATGTCATTCACAAAAATGTATTTAGTAAGTGAAAAATATTTCTCAACGTGAGTGTCTCAAAAACAAAATATAAAAACGAATTAAACGCGGAATATGAAATGCCACTGCACATAATTTCTAAGGGTCGACAGTCTGTGTAAAAATGTGAACACATATATCAGTTACTAAATATGATGCATGCGCAGGTGACATTTGGATCACAAATTAATATTATCAATGAATAAAAAATAACATTAAGATTGCATCATAAAATTTTCTAATAAGAAACAAATATTTTAAATTTTCTTTTCATATAACATCAAAAATATGTTTATTTATATACTTTAAATAGTATTTTAAGATATATTCTTCTAAGTGAGGAATGGAATTCCCCAAAAACCAGTGCCGAATTACTCAATAGGGGGAGTAGGTGATTACCTATGGGCCCCAAAAATAAAAAAAAACCCAAACATTTAGCTATTTTTTGCTGCAAGAAGTTTTTATTACAGATTCTAATAAATAATTAGTGTTTAGTTACATATTTTTTAATTCGCTGATTATCTGTTATTTTATTTGTGCAATTAAATATATTGCTAAAATGTTGTGTAATAAGATTATTAGTCTACAGGGCCACGAGAACTGGACTGCCTAGGGGATCTTAATGTTGTTTTATCCAACACTGCGGAAAACATCTTGCAGTTTTAAGGGTTCCGTGAGTCGAAAAGTTTGACCACTGATCTTTCTCCAGAAATAACTCTTCCATGGACAAGATTCACTGCTGTTTTACCCCCTCCCTCTCCTGAAAAAGAAAAGCGAACTACCAATTTAACGATTGTGATCCCCCCCCCATCCCCATTCCTTAGCGAGCGTCTGCTTTCGCTGAGGGGAGAATTTTGTTGAGAGGAGTACCCGAGAGAGAAATTTATTGCCCATCTTGGGAATCTTCAAAAAAATATTTGTGCCAAAAATTTCGCAAAAGTCAACGCCATCTAGATGTCATGTAAGATGTTAAACAACTGAAGGTTCCCTTAAAGTAAATTTTGAGATTTTTTTTTTGTCTGAGACAATCGCTTTTCAATAAAATTGTGTGAAAAATTGCTACTTATTATTATGTTTTAAAATTTTAAAAAGTTTTTACTTAACCTTCGCATGCCACTGTTACAACTCCAACGTACCAAACTGTGCCTGCGTGCCGCGGGTTGGCCAACCTTGCCTTACAACATCACCGACCATTTACAACCACTCTTGTAAATTAGTACAGTAAATCAATGAAATCATTTGCAATCACAGTACAGTACAGCGTTTTTGAAACTGTGCGGCGCACCCCTTAGGGGAGCGTATTAACACTACGAAAGGGCGCGAGCACATCGAAAAGTTTAAAAAAATTACAAATTTATTAAAAGGAAGCAAAAAAAAAACATTCTGACAAAATAAAAATGAAAAACACCTTTATACTGATATAATATACTTATAAATGCATCAGAGCAGCAAGCACCATGTATTTCTGATAATTAATTTATCTCAATACTAAGTTAAGAACAAGATTAATAATTATTAGGGTCTCCCAGGGGCTTGTAATGTGCAAAATTATATACAAAATATAATGCTTATTTTTATAATTTGTACTGTTTATAATTAAAATTGTGTTGTAGTTTTAGCGTCAACGTACTTTATTATTCAATTCAATATGTTGTTATAGTGTGGAGGGGGATGATGCAAATTATTATTAAAAATTGGGATGGTTTGAGAAGCACTGGTAGTATGAAATGTTTTTTTTTTCCAATTTGCTAACATACCTTTTTTACTGCTTATATACTGCTTCACTATCTTTTACTTTTACATATATTTATCCTTTGTTGAGTCTCTGTCGTTGTGCTTATATAAAAAAGGTTTTTTTTTTCGAATTTGTATTATTGCAAAATCATTAATAGCATCTTTGCTATCAATTTCCATTTTAATGCCATATTGAGTACATAGCAACATCAAATTGTAAAGCTTTTCATTTTTCATCTCGTTTTTTTTGTTGTCACATCTGATTTTTTGTGCCTACAAATCGTTTGCGCCTGGGCACGCATCTAAGCATAAAAGTGGTCCTGTGTCAAGAAAAACTAAAAATTTATTAAATATTACAGAACGCCTACTACTATATTAATTGAAATTTAATTATTGTGCAATTCAATTATTTGCATTATTGCAAATATTCTTTACATTCCTTAAATTTAAAAAAAAAATAGTATTAAAAATAAAACATCCTCCAAATATTTTCTTTCAATATTCTTTCTTAAACTGATCTCAAGTTTTTTTCAAGCAATTTTATTAGCATAATGATCATATTGTGTCATAAATACTACAGAAAAATGTTAAGTTTGGGAAACTATAGATCTAAGCTTCTCTAGATTTTCAAGAATTCAAAAAAAATTTCAAAATCTTATTATACTCAAATACTTATTATTCTTTTATGATCTTGCTTAAATTCGCTAAAATTAGATATCGATAAACCGTTTTAGACATTTCTTTTCCACAAAAACACATTAAGAATTAGTCGTGCTGCTTATATTCGAAAACAAATACAGTATTTACCTGAACGTACCCAAGTGCACTAAAACAGAAAATTTAAGAAAACTAAAAATGATTCATTTTTTTAATTTTAACAAAAGTATTTAAAACTTACCCCAAACAGGCTTAAATCTATTTTTATGGATAGACGATTTGTTCCCTTTTCAGCAGATTCTTAGCAGCCTTTTTAACCTTATCGAAAGAACTCCACTAAAGTTATATTTAGTGCCACAAACTTTATCTTATGTGAGATTCCAACATGCGCATGGATACAGCAGTTGTAGGAATGCAAATGACCAGGCCTGGTTTGTAAATGGTTGAGTTCTTCCACCCTAGCGAGACCTTCCAAGGTCATTTTATCCTGCATTCCAAAAGGGTGTCTATTCTCCCCCCTTCTTTACAATTTGTACTTCCTCTTACAATAATGCTCTATTTAAAAATATATCCATCATAGCTGGATTTTTCTGTTTTTGCAATGCCTATAAAGGAGTTAGGGTAGTGTGTATTTATTTAAATCTAAGCCACACCACCAAATTCTCAATGCGTTTTTGCGAACAAATAAAAAGTATTGAAACATTCTTTATTAGAATTTGATATTTAAAAAATGGGAAAAGAAAATCAAAAAAGAAACTAATAAAAAGTGAAACAAATTTTTTTCAGTATTAAAATCGTTTGAATCCATTCCTGAACCTGTAATTGCTCAAACCA
The DNA here is from genome assembly GCA_019973975.1 of Trichonephila clavata. Lineage (NCBI taxonomy): Eukaryota > Metazoa > Arthropoda > Arachnida > Araneae > Nephilidae > Trichonephila > Trichonephila clavata. The sequence continues at coordinate 64,658 of BMAO01010210.1, forward strand.
TTCTTTTAGCGTGCAATTCTCCATCCCCTTCGACGAATTTTTTCAAATTTCGATTCTAAATCGCAGTCAAATTTTAGCAGCTTTAACATCGGATGTAAAGCGCGGCTTAGATTCGAATAGATATAGTAAATGTTATTCTCAGTGTAAAGCTCACACTCACGTATGCCGTTAAGTTCATTTTCCTCAGAATTACTTTAAGATGAAAATACAATAAAATTAGGCTTCTAAAAATATTTTATACACTAATACTCATCTTCTTCAGTACACATACAAAGAAGAATCTGTTTTTGTTTAAATGAAATTCATAAAAACCATAACCACAAGGCCGATCCTAACAGGTGTTCAGCGTGTGCACCGCATGCAGGCTGCAGACCGAATAAACTTCTATCAATCAAGCAAACTTTTGGGCGTATTTCTCAAAATAAAACTTATAATAAGTCTAAAAAGTATGCTGGATTTTACAAAGTTATTGAAAAATTTAAATAAATTCCAATTTTCCAATAGCGTGTGTGTATAGTACAGTTGAAGAAAACTAGAATATATTAGTGTGCAGTGTGTTGGTCCTCTGTCCATTAATATCTCTTTACACACATCCTACATTTCATTACAAAATTCGTAGTAGATCTCGCAAAACCGCAATAAAAAAAGTTTTTCTACTTATCAGTGGCACTGTAGATCGTTGCTTTAACAAAGGCATTTTAGAAAAAAAAATTTGCGAAAGTTACTTCACGAAAATCACAAATGGGTTTACCTAAGTCATAGGAGTGTTTAAATCCAATAAACATTTGAAGAAATTAAAATTTTCAACTGAATAATAACCTTACAATTTAGAGAAGCAAAATAGAGGATTCTTAAAATTTTATTTTAAGATTTTCTTATAATTATTCTTATAATTTTATATTCTTATAATAGTATTTATATATACAAAATTAATTTTGATTTAAAAAAATATCTGTTTCCAAATATTAACAGCATTTATTTTTCCTCCCATTTAAAAATTAAACAATATTCGTCCAATACAAATTTGTTAAAACATCACGTAACTAGCTTAATAGTGTCAAAGAGCCAATTACACCGATACCAAACTGTGAAGTAGCAATTTTATAAGGAATTTGAAGGAATGAGTGTTAAAGTTAAGGTCGCACTATAAAGCAACAAGAGGGCCTTTGGCAGCGGTCCCCATAATTTTGACCAGTTTTCAAGTGACGAGGATGACATTTCAGTCGGATTCTTCTTTCCAAACTAACTCAAGTTGCTGATGGGAGGACTTTTTGAGCCTCAGGAAATTTAAAAAGTACATCAGTCCGCAAAATCGGCATGTGTTCAGTGGCACTGGAGCTAGAGACCAGTATTTAATGTAAGCCAGGAGCGAGTTCATGACCATGACTACTAGGCTATCACACCCACCGAGTTAATCGAGAAACACGTGACACCGTTCAACCTTCTTTGAAACCTTCTTTCTCCTAAATATCTTGTAAAGTAAAAAAAAAAAAAAAAGTTACAAACATGAGCGCATATGTTACCAAATCATGTTTATTTAGTGCGTTATTTTGTTTTGGCTAAATAAATTAACTACTTCAGAAAAAAAAAATATTTTTTAAAAATCTTTTTCGATGCTTAATAAAATAAGTACATTTAAGATTTCTGCACACGCATGCTTGCAAGAAGATTATTCTTTATTATATATAAATTTAATTTTCTGAAAGATATCTCAACGATGTCTAGTAACTGCCAACGTAAATAAAGGTTTTAACACAATTAATGCATTAGACGCAACTCATTATAACTATTATTTGCTATAGATTGTGCAATATATCCTGAGCATTTTTTACATCCGTTTCATATTCAAAATCAAATCCTGGTCAAAGCTAATTTCTTGCATTAGGTCTTCATCTGTATCTTTGTTGTAAGACTTTACAAACATCCTAAAACTTTTTTCTATATAATTCCTGTTTTCTTAAGTTTTTTTTTTTAAATAAGGGATTAATTTGAAATCAGGATTAAAATACGTATACTTTTAAATCTGTCTTCTAACTAAACAATAACAATATCAATTACAGTGTTGAAAATGTAAGATCTAAATTCCTCTACCGTGTTTTTATAAGTCTGATATTCTAGTATTTCGAGAAATCATCTTTTTCTTTTTCGATTTCCTTTTTTCAGGAAAATGTTCTTACATATTCAAACTACGTTCTAGCACTTTTTCTTCATCTAAAAATGTGCTAAATTTTGCGCATAAATTTTGAATTTCAGCTTTAGCTTTATTGTTTAAATTAAAAGACGCGTCAAGAGTAGTTTGTTTTGCTCGAAATAGTTTATTGATAGTGTTAATTTGGGACGAAATTCAATCCACAAAATTTAACATAAATAACATTTATTTTATTGTATCCAATAGACTTTTAATTTCAGGTATCACTATATTATATTGTTTTACTTAGATAATTAATTCTTCTTAGAAATTTGTTGAAATTACGTAGACACTGTTTTATCCGAACCTATTTTCGTTTTAAAACGAGCATTGTGTATTGGTTTAAAAGTAATCCTTACGTGCTTTTGTAGAATTTACTATATTTTGTAGGGGCAGGAAATAAACAATATAAACGTTGCAATAACCTAAAAGTTTTTTACAATACTTATGCTGCTGAAAGCAACCTCACTAATCAAGGAAACTTTTGTGATACGTGTGTGCATCTGTATTTGCATGAGCATTAGAACAATTATCCTATATTCTACTTATATGTTAAAAGGGAAAAAGCGACTCACTCACTCATCACGATACCTCCGAAACTATTAAACCTACAGACTTGAAATGTGGTAGGCATGTTCCTTTTATACACTAGAGATCCGAACGGACTTTGCGAAAATCGACCCTTCAGGGCGTTAAAGATAATTATTTCCGTTTTTTAACTATGAGACGAAAAGTTTTGAAATTAGGCAAGCAGAATCGTTTCATGGAGAGAGATCCGCTAATAAATGGTTCCGTTAAAACTGACTACTAAAAGTGGTTGCGAAGGGTTACGTGCCGAAAAAAGAAAAATATACCCGTTTTTGAATAATTAGATCTACAGACTTGAAATTTGGCAGGCATGTTCCTTTTGTGGATTAGTGATCCACTACCAAATAGGATTTGCAAAAATAGACCTCCTGGGGGTTGCGAAGCGTTAAAGAGAAGTATTCACGTTTTTTAACTATTATACAACTATATTTGAAATTTGACAAGTAAATTGCTTTCAAAGAGTTAAGGACCACTACAAAAGAGGGTTTTACGAAAATTGATTGTCAAACGGGATGAAAAAGTTTGAGGTGGTGTTACAGATAAAAAAAAAGAATAGATTTTTTTCGAGCTATTGTACCACGCCTTGAATTTTAGCTGAAATGATTCTTTCAAAGAGTAGAGATTCGCTAAGAAAAGGTTTTGCGTAAATTGACATCCAAGAAGAGTTGCTAGGGCATTTTATATGTAGGAAAATTCCCTTTTATGAATAATTAAACCCAGAAACACGGAACACATCTGCTTTTCATGTATTAGACATACAGATTTCAAATTTGGTATTTATAAAATTTTGCTAAGGAGATATGCTAAAAAGGCCTTTTTTTTCATTTCCAATTCACTGATATTGAACAGATAAAAAAATTACTTTTCCTCCGATCTCATTTGTTTTGTTTTTCAATTCACCCGTACAAAGAAGGGGTACACAAGCTAGTATCTTTATATTTCCATTCGTGTGGCTGCCGATGTTGTATGTCTGCCCTCTACATTTCATAATACAGGCGAATCCCGACTAAACCAATTCCCCGATTTTACGGATTTTCTTCAGTACCCGACTGAAATGAAGGCAAAAACCCCTATTTAACACAAAATAAACCCTGAATTAACGAATTACTTTGGCAACTGAAATTTCCTTTATATTGGCAAAAATTGGATTTTTTTCAAATGACACATTTTTCTTTTGTCCGAAACAGAAAAATACTTTTCTTTTTTGCTGCAAATTTTGACAGGAAAGAATGCAAACCATTATTAGACTTCAGGTGCAAATGAGTCGAATTTGTAATCTATCATGTGAGTTTTGAAAAGGACAGGAATTTTCATTCTTATCTTGTCTTACTTCACAATGCTATAGATATTTTAAAATTTTAACGATTACGTAACACTTGATAAAGGACTACTTATCTTCCCAAAACAGAAATTGTTGATTTTTTGGAACCAATGAATAGCGATTCTGGTATAGAAATTTATAATGAAACTCCTATCAAAACTGATACATTTTCTAATACTTAACATTGTTTGGAAACTTTTAAACACATACCTTATGCTGCATGATGTAAATAATACAGTATTTTCTTTTCTGTATTAAGTCGGAAAAGAACTCGTTAGTGTCAGAAATCGAAAAGATTGTCAAACATGTATTAGTCTGTATTTTAAAATTTCCCCTTAACTGGTACGAATTAATTCGTTAATATTATTTTCAGCCGTTAAATAAAAAAGGTATAATCTTTAACTATGGATTTTATTTGTTTAGTTGCTCATTACAAAATTTAAAAAAGGTAAATGCACCTCAGTGCCCAAGGTCGCGAAAACTCAGTTGGGCACATTAGGCCTTCTATGGGCTGTTGCACCAATGAGTTAAGTTCAGTTTCGGTGCTAAAATATTGCATTTTATTAGGATCCGATATAACGAATAACCCCTATTTAAAGAACAAAGTGTTTTGTCCAGATGAGTTCGTTAAATCGGTATCAAACTGATCTAGAAGAAAACATAAGAAAGAAAAGAAAAATCATGAACTTTATTATGTATTTATAACATGATTAAAATCTCATTTCGTTTAGCTCACTCTGATTACATATCTTTCGATTTTTGTACAAAAAAATAAATATGTGTTTATACCAGAGGTTCCCTAACTTTTCTGACTCATGGACCTCTTGTTAGGTTTTTCGTTTTTGGGTAGATCCCTGCTTACCTAATATTAAATGTTTGTACATGGATCAACTTAAATGCCTTTTTTAAAGCTGGTACAGAGCTACTTACTTTAAAAGATTAAAATTCTGAAGTGTAGTGAAGTATAGTGTTCAAAACTGAAGAAAAATGCGTTAATTTTAAATTTAATAATACGTAAAATGTACTTGAGAATTAATCAAAAATGCGTTTAATAGGATGGAGGAATTTGGCTCTTCAACGTAATAAAATTTTAAGAATTGGCATTATTGTCGAGTTTAACCCTGAATTTCTTCGGTTCATAATGTTCAATCATTTTTTCCCCGTCTACCATTGTCGAAGCATTCTCAAACCTAGATTCAAGATCTGAATAGAATGCATTTAAATGAAAGTAGGTTCACAAAACATTATATTGGCAGGTTATCTCTGACAAAATGAGAAAATCCGTGATGTCCAATAGTATACCCCTTTAGCTTAATTCTGGCAAGAAAAGCTGAAATGATGGCCCTTGTTTTAATAAAATATATGCTGTCACCTTCTAACTATACAAAGTAACCTCATTAAATTAAGAAAATAAATTTGTTAAATAAATAAAATCTGGTTTCCCTTGATTACATTTCCTTTTAAAGTCATGATGTGTGCTTTAAGAAGAACTGGAAAAAAGAAATGGAAATAAATGCTGAAATGGTCCTTGTATTAATAAAATTAATGTTGTCACCCAGTAACCACAAATTAACCTCACTAAATTTTAAAAATGTTAAATTGGTAAAATCTGGATTCCAGTAGGTCAAATTTTTTTGAAGGTTAACGTCATGATCTGGTTTAATGAGAGCCACTATCATAAACCCCCATTTACACTTCATGGTCCCTTAAATATTTTTTCACTGACGTAGACACCTTGCAAGTCGTCATAGACTCCTGGGGGTCTATATAGACAACTTTGGGTTTATACTATTACAAATAATATCATATGATAAATTATTCTTAACCGTAGGCGTCACCAATCACCAAGTAATGGATATGGAGAGTTAAAACCGTAATTTGGTTGGAGATACGCTTGTTTTAGTCAATGTAAGGACACGTAAACATTTCTAAACTCTTTTCTAGTGACAGATAATTTACCAAGCATCCATTTATTTGTATCTTCGGATCCGTGACATTTTCGAGTGTTGAAAATTAGTGGTTTATCTCCCCCTCAAGTTCTATTGATGTAAGTTCCATTGATTTTGTTTGTAGAGCTACTGCTTCAAGACCAAGAGGGAAAATAACATTTTTACGTACAAAGGCGTTTTTATTGCTTGGGTCGTATAGCAGTGATTCTCTAAAGCAGGGTCGTCAAATACGCGTCCCGCATGTGCGTATTTGACACACACCTTAAGTTGAGCACACAGAAATTTTTCGAGGGGAAGTGGGGGGGGGGGGTCGAAGGTCCACTGGTCTCGTGCCATGCTTCAATACGCTGCCCAAAATATTCTTTTAATTTTGTCCATTGTCGGGATCAAAAAACAGAAAAAATTGATTAATAACTGAATAATTAGCATTTATTAATAAAATTAACTTTAAAAAACAAATACTTCATAAATTCTTTCGTACTACATACATAGTTATAATCAATCGAAAAGAAATCAAGGGCTTTTGGGGGGGGTCATGACTTCCCCCTTGTGTGCGCCACTGCCCCTCCCCCCCCAATACGTAATTTACGTCCCACTGACTCTTTTTGAAATATTTTATGTCAGGTTCTTAAATTTTTATCATTTTGAAATTTATTTGAGGAGATCTGTATGTATATATATACAGGGTGTCCAGCCTTAATGTGACCCAATAGCTAATTCCCGAACCGTTCGGTTTAGACATGTACTTCCAATTTGAAAAATGTTTTAAAAAAGGTAAGGGATGTTTTTACGTGCTTTTCGAACCAAAAAGCCTATTTAGGAAAAAATAACAAAAATTAAATTTTTATACAGTCTCCAGGTCCTATGACTTATTTAGGAAAATATGCAGTACACAAAAACAAAGTAAACACAAAAAGTTTATTTTATTGCGATAAAAACTGGCCGAATTATGCCTACATAAAATTGAAGCATCTGAATTGCTCAGAAAAGGGGGTCAAACCAAAATTGAGTTTAGAGAGCAGTATATCAATATCTACAGAAAAAGCAAAAGAAAAACATGATAGTAATATTGAAACATCGTTTTTAACATCATATATTGACACTTTGTATTGTTGTATGGCAAAAAATAAAAGTTAAATTAAAGAAATACAATTTGTACCGAAAAGATTAAAACAACTTATTTTAACAAATAGCAGCAGAAGAATACAGGATTTGCAGTTCAAATTATAGCATTATGTAGAATGATGCGCCAATCATGAATCAGGGGCTTTATTATATGAGAATGACCAAATTAACTTAAATGATGTTTAAAAAAATGACTGCCTTCCGCAGAAATGCTGTATCGAACCCGTGTCAGAACCTCCGGCTGTAGCTTCTGCAACGTAGTTGGTGTCACAGACCTGCATACTATGCTGATTCGATTGAGTAAATCCGATTTACTCGTGGATACACGTTCGTACACTTTGCTTTTTAGGAAGCCCCACAGAAAGAAATCCATTAGGAAACTTCATCTTCTAAAAAATCGGCTAATGGTCCAGATAAAAGTTCCATGTATGATTCTGATATTAAAGGTCCATCGAAATACATTGGGCCAATTAAGGTGCTCTTCCATATTCTGCACCACACATTCACCGACCAATGCATTTGGTGGCGATTCGGTCGTATTAGATGTGGGTTTTCGAGGGACCAATAATGCGTATTCTGCCTATTAATAGTGCCTTGCCTCGAGAACTGTCATTCATTCGACCACAAAACTTCATTAAAAAAAATCTGGATTTTAATCCAGTGTATTTGACACGAAATTGCAAAAATCAAAATGACGCTCCTGGTCTCCGGGGATTAGTTCCTGCGCTAGGACTGAACGAAAAATTTATGCACCGTACGTATATAATATGTTCCACACTGTCGATTTTGTGTGAGTAGGAACAAGCTTGCTAATATCCCGGACACTACTTTCAGGATGAGCCAGGGCATATCTTAAAACATCCTCAGTGGGTATCCGCAAGCTTAAAGGTGCAGCACGAGACAATTCCAGGTTTTATACAAGTGTGGAACAGCACGGCCAATTTTACAATAAGATGGATGTCTTCGACTGGGAAATTTAATTGCATAAAGTCTTGCCGCCTCTCTCTTATTTCGATTACACTACACATACAACACTACCATTTCGTAGTATTCATCATTTGTATACATCTCGTTCTCCCGTACTAGAATTCGTAATATTGCAATGGCTAGCGACTACACAACAGATTTTTAATGATCACCATGATCAGTACCGCAGCAAATAAGCCTATTTTTTTTTTTGGAACTGCTTTTGAAATGTTTTCTTCGTCCAAAATATTTTATTTTGTCCATATTTTACACGCACAGAATAAATTGTGTTTCTTATAAGTACACAATTATTGTATTATTAACGTAATTTATGCACTTTTAAATTTAAAAACGATTTACGTATGAGTGACGTGCAAGAACGAAAGTTTCCTGGCAGAGTTCCAATGAATTTGATTTTGGAAACGGCCCCTAACTAGCTTCTTGAAAACGGCCAGGCAAATTGAGGAAACATACGATTTCAAAGTTCCATAACTCGGCCAGTTTTTATCGCAATAGAATGAAACCTTTTGTGGTTACTTTGTTTTTATGTACAGCATCTTTTCTTAAATTTAAGTAATAGGGCCTGGAGACAGTAAAAAAAAACAATTTTTGTAATTTTTTTCTAAATAGGCTTTTTGGTTCGAAAAGCACGTAAAACAGTCCTTACCTTTTTTAAAACATTTTTCAAATTGGAAGTACATGTCTAAACCGAACGGTTCGGGAATTAGCTATTGGGTCACATTAAGGCTGGGCACCCTGTATATATATAGATGAAGATGGAGGACAAAATAATACGAACACCTGTGAAATAATGGAAAATCTTTATTAATAGGAGGCTGGCCCACACTTTCAAGTACACATTTAATTCGATCTGGGACAGATTCATAAATGTCATGGACAATATTAAAAGGAATATTAAGCTAATTCCTCCTGCAGAATTGTCGCTAATTCAGAAAGGCTGGATGGAGGTAGAAATCGGGAATGAAATTTGGACTCAAATTATTCCCTTAAATGTTGAATAATATTAAAGTCCGGAGACTGAGGGGGTCAAGCAAGATGTTTAACTTCATCATCATGCTTGACCACACCTAGGGTAGGGGCGTTCTCGTCTGGAAAAAGCAGTCCTCCTTCAGGGAACACAATCTGGAAAAAAGGATGAACAGGATCCCCTAGATTGCTTAAATAATGGTTGGATTGGATTATCCCATGCAGAATAACAAGTGCTCTGGGACTGCGCCAAGATATCGCACCCCGTACCATAATGGAGCCACCCCCTTGAACGAATACTTCAGTCACACTCCCTTTTATAATCTTGATTCTGGGAAAACTGTCCTCCAAATCATTTTGACTCCAAACCGCTAGAATTTTACTGCCCTCAGAGGCGGATTAAAGTAATTGGAGGCCCCTGGCGGTAAGATGTTTGGGGCCCAAGGGATCGAGAATAGAAAAACTAAAATAGTAAAATTATTCGCTTACCTAAAGATTTTCAAAATAATATATATTGACAATAATAAAACTCAACGGTTGAACTGTTTTTAAAAAAATTCAAAACTTCACTAAAGAGCTTACAACTTTACTTTTTGATTTCTCTTTGGCAATTTCGCCAATCTTTTTTTTTTTTTTGCCGCTTCTATTTTATCCCAAACATCTTGTTCTACGTAAAATATAACCATATTGTTCAATTTGTATTGTTTCCCATAGATGTTCTTAAATAATTTTAACAAACTTTAAAATTGCAAGAAATCTCTCACCAAATGCATTCGAAACCATATTGTTAAAATTATTTTCAAAAGTATCTCTACATTAGGGAAAGTATCTCTTCATTAGGGGAAGTACCTCTACATTAGGGAAAGTATCTCTACATTAGGGAAGTACCTCTACATTAGGGAAAGTATCTCTACATTAGGGAAATAATCTCTACATTAGGGAAAGTATCTCTACATTAGGAAAAGTATCTACACAATAGAGAAAGTATCTACACATTAGGATTTCTCTAGCAAATCGATAAATTTCTCGTGATATCTTCATTGTATTATTGTTCCCTTTAAAAATAGTAAAAACAAATCAAATTCATATCGTCAAAATTAAAAGATTCAACATCGTCTTTGTAATTTTCCTTTAGCTTTTTTTTCTTTTCTTGTATAGCTTTCTTCTCAATTTCAGGTAATTATCTGTCTTCAAAAAATGCACTAAAGTGTTCTATAACAGTTCCATAAATCTCAGCTTTTTTGAGATAGTTCAGATTTTGACATATTGCATTTGACATGAATTCATTATAAAATTTTCCCTTCTTTTACAAATTCATAACCAACTTCTTTACTTTCAAGAAAATAATTTTTCTGTTTTGCCGCCAGCGAGCTTGTCCAGCTTCCTCTTCCATTAAGAGCCCTGATAAACCCGTTGCTCCTTGTTCCATTTTCCCAAATTCAGTTTTGAAATTTTGGCTATAAAAATCTTCGAGATTTTAGTTGACCAGATCCTTTTAATAAGAAATCACAATGAACTCTTTACAATGATTTGCTAGTAGCATTTATTCTCTGGGGTATGGTATTCCAAATAATGGTCGTTAGGGAAATTTCATATTTAACCATCTGTTTCAAAAGGGAAATTGACTCAAGTATTGTGATCTTTTTTCCTTCATTCCTATAAGGGTTTACGCCAGGGCCAAATTTATTAATCTTTATCTTGTTATTAAACCCTAAATTTCAACAAGTTTGGAATAGTTTGTTTGAACTAGACATATCCTTCATCACATTATTTCCCTTTTTTCCATTATCTTCATTAGTAAAATACAATAGTGGAAATAAAAATCCCAAAAACAAGGAGTGGCTCTAGGTCAACGAAATTGGTAGGCATTCTTAGACATCTGCAAGATGACTTTGATACAATTTCAAAGCTACGTGCATAAGTGGGGCGCTAGTTGCACCACTTTGAATATACTCGAATAAAGTATACTCTAAATACGCGCTATAAAGTTCTTGAGTGTCATTTATTGTTAAGATTTGGCGTAGGGAGTTAATTTTACTCTAGAATGACTTTAAGAGGACGAAAAAACCATTATCAACAGATCGCTGTGTTTGAACCAAATTGTATAAAAGAGCTAAGAAAAAAGATTGATTTTTTCCCCACGATATTACAGGAAGACATGGTTTGAATGTATCAACTGTGCTTGATTTTTGGCAACAGTAATTCCGGAAAAACACTACCTCCAGAAAACTATTGTTTTATTACACTCGGGTCACTACTGACAGAGAAGACTGTCGTATTCACCACAAAGCTGGGGAACCTCATAGTGCATCTGCAACAGAAATTGCAGTTCTTTTCGGTACTTGAGAGGCACAGTGAACTGCAAAAACGTAATCGCTTGTGAAACAGCTCCCAACCAGACACCCTGTGGCATTCATACCATTAGCTCCAAATCAAGATGTATGCAACTTCAGTGATGTCACACTAGAGATCTCTGGAGAGCGGAGTGACGATGTGTTGCGTTCTTCGATCAAAGCGTTTTCAGTCTTGGTGCCAGTGTTGAATGTATATTGATTTGAAGAAGTCCAGACCAGAGCCCGCGAACAACCTTTCTGCGGCCTAAATACACTGAACCTGTTCCTAGAGTTATGTTCTGAAGGGAGCAATTTTATATGATTACAGGAGCACGCTCGAGGTTAATTCCTACACCCTGACTCCAATCTGTACTTCAGCCTGGAGATTCAAACTGTTGTACTGGCATTAATAAACATCATTCAATGGGTGTTTTCAAACAGAATAACGTGCGCCCTCATACTCTGTGTGTCACTCCACATGTTCTTTTAGTGTGTCAACATGTTACCTTGGTCTGCTAGATCACCAAATCTTACTCCATTCGAGCAAGAAAGGGACATCATTGGACTGAAACGACAGCGTCTTCCACAATCAGAATTAAATAACTTTAAAAAAAACTGACAAAAAGTAACAGGTATGCAATTCCATTCCTCCAATTGATATAATTTAATTGTACGACACATTGTTACTCACGTTTGCATTTCAACTTTTGGAGTTACACAGGACAGTTCTGGCAGTTTTAATAAACCATCATTTCCAATTTGAAACAGCTTTTATAGCGCATGCAGTACCCTGTGATCTTGAAATATAAATCAATTAAATATGTTACCTAGACAAATGTATTGCCGAAGTTTCATTAGTCTACAATAATTTTTCTTGGTGTCGTGATTTCTTTCTCCCATCAGTGTAAGATGTATTCAAGAGCAGAGGCGGATTAAGCGGCTGGCTGACCTTGCGGCCTCCAATCTTGTACTTGTATTGCAAACCCAATGATTACCCACATTTGAATGGTATAACAATTATTGTTGCCCTCATATATTGCATGTAATTGCAGTTGAAAGCCGTTTTTTGTGTGTTTTTTTTAAAGAATGTTTTTCTGAATTTTGGTCTTTAATATATGTTTTAGGTTCCCCCCAAGTTTTTAAAAATTTGATCCCAGATTTCTCACATTACAATAATGATCCCGGGTCTCAGACTCTAAACAACTACCAATGTTTAGTTCTTTCGAAAGAATTTAGTATTTGAAGGTTCGTTATTGTTATCTGGATTTGTGTGTTTATATTTTGAGAATGTGGGGAAAGAGATCGAAGCAGTGTCGGATTAAACGACATGGAGGCCCCTAGGCAGTCGAGTTCTCGGGGCCCTGTAGCCTCTTTTCGGAGCACTATTATAAAACAGAGCATGCTTTTGTGGGCCCCTAAAAAGCACGGGGCCCATAGGCAATTGCCTACTTCGCCTAACGAGTAATCTGACACTGGATCGAAGTATTTTGTAAATTTAGTATCAGTTTTATTTCAGTCAGCATGACAGAAAAAGCGAAATATTTAAGTGAGATTGAAATTTCTCTAAATTGATAAATGAGTCAAATAGTGAAATAGATGAAAGTTATTTTTTGGAAAAAACTGTAGAGGAACTTTGGCTATTGAAATAATTGATCACAGGAATATTTGCATATTTTCATAAGGTCTGAATTTTGCTGGCATTTTTTACCATTGGTCAACTTAAATTTGATTAACTTTTAAAGTTAAAATTTCAGGTAATGTGCATCTTGTTGTTTAATTTTTTTATTGTTTTGGTTTCATGAGATCATTTTTACACCATTTGCTTTCATATGTTTGATTTTTGAGAAAAACTTGTGTGTTTCTAGTTTGATAATGTTTTCCTTTTAGTAATTCTACATTTTAAGTTTTTGTAATATAGAGAAAGGGAACTATGTACAGGGCCAGCCATGTTGGTGGTGTGGCGGATGCTGTACGCAGGTGCCCCAGAATGATCAAAAACTAAAATGTACTCTTGCATATGTTAACTTAATAATATTTCTATAGTATGAAATGTGAATTTTGTCACAAATATTTTGTCCTATTGTATATCTCTGAAATTCAACAATCTGCAAACTAATTCTTGAAATCATGCAGACTTTAATGGTTCGCACTACCACAGATGAAGCACATAATAAGAAAGGATTTTAAATTCTGAGAAACATTCCTGAACAACATTTCTTTTTATCAGGGGCGTAGCTATCACCGTATATATGATACGGGCTCCTCTAGAGAACCTGGACTTGTGTAAGCAAAAAGTCATAAAATATTATCAATGGTCATATTAAGAGATCCTTTTTACATTTATAAAATAGTATGTCACTGGCATAAAACGATATAAGATTTCCGTGAGAATTCTGAATCTCAGGAAACGCAATAAGAAAAACTTAAAAACTGGCAAAATTACTCAAAATAATGAGAACACAAGGAGTGGTGTGATCTTTGAATGCAGGAAAAACTTCTCAATCAAAGCGGATAGACAGAAAGATCGTTTGAAGTGAAATACAGATAACACTTATTAGGATGGAAAAAATCCATTCAGAATGTTATTTGCCTGTAAATGACAATAACCCCTTCGTCTATTGATTGATTGACTGTAATAAACGTCGCACTAAAAAGCTACAGGAAGGCTTGGCCCTTTGTCGGAATTTTTTTCATAGATGGTTCAGTGAAAGAGTGTTATATTATATTTATCCCGGTTCACTTTTATTTCTGTAACAACCAAGAGACTGAATGTGCTTTCATGGTGAGCAAGGCCTATATAACTGCTTCCCGTTCCGAGAAAAGATAGAACCATAAGCGCCTGAAGTCTTCTGTCACCCTCCAAGTCTATAGTTAATTATTTTTTTAAGGAGTATCAATGAGTCCTCAACATTGGCTCTCTGGGGGAAGGCGGAGGGGGCGCGTTAAAGAAGTATTTCGACACATTGGACAAAAGCACGATCAAGATTTATGGCAGCCTTAAGGAGGAATGAAAATAATGGGACAGAATGACTCTGACAAAAAAGACCCCTTTTCGAAGTAAACTGAGGAAAATTTGCGTTAATTTGACTTCCGAACTAATTTCTTTTAGCTTCCTGCGCTTATACAGACAAATCGGAGAACCGTGTTTAAACAACAAAAAAAAGGTAACTATATCTTCAAATTCTCTTTTGGATTTTTAAGATTTAATGTGCAAGTATATTAATCGGTGCGTAAGATAAAGAGAAAAAAATATTTTGTCGCATTTGTGTCAATACTATTTTATTTATTTATTTTTCGATTTACATACATAAATATAAATAACTGCCATCAGTTTCTTAGAATATTTTTATGATTATTAATATATTTAAATGTGTTTTCGTAGCTTGAATCTTAAAACATTTTCGATTGGCATTGTTGTTCAAATGAAAAAGTATTTGCCTCTCTTATAAAAAATTGTTTTGAGTCAGTTATAAAAAGCGATAATAGTTCATTTAAAATACAAAACATTAATGAGATTTTGAGTACATTCGTTAATTATTTACCATACTTAAAAGAATCCTAACAATAACTCGAAATTGAAATAAAACGTTATTATATTTATTGCGATAATTTTTTATTTGTAATTCTAACGTATTACGATAATTTTGTTTAGTAATATATGAGCCAATCTGTAATTTCTAAACATTTCATTAAAATTGCTTCAAACTGTTAAAATAATTTTCAAAGACAGAAAGATTATTAAATATATTTAAAGATACACTTTTCTTTATTTTTATTGAGGTAACGTAAAATAAACACATAATTTTTCTAATATACTTTAAAACTGCTAAGAGAATCATTATTTTGTAAGATTAATTTGAAAAGCACAAATTCTTTTTGTCTTTTTTGTATTTATTGTCATTTTAAGAGTGATTTGCTCGCGATACTTTTTTGACTAAGATCCTTTGTCCTGACAACTTGAAAGGATATTCAGTGCAATCTAATAATTAAATATGTGTATAACTAATTATAAAAATACATAAAAATCGTATAATTACTTTAAAATGCATAATTTCTTTAAAATATTGTATAGCATTCTGTATGCTTCTTATAAAATTAATCAAAATTCATCTATAAATATATTTAAAATCTTTAAAAAAGCAATAATGCCAATATTATAGCAGAAATTTCTTATAAAGAGCATTTAATGAAATGTTTATTTTTACAGAACAATAATAAATGTTGAAAAATAGTTTTAACTATTAATTATTTAACTAATAAAAACTATTTAAAGTGGTAGCAAAATGTATTGCAACAATAAAAATATGATAAACACAATTATAAAGTAGATAAGAGAGAGAGAGAGAGTGATTTCAAATAAAATAGAAATGTGGAAAGTTATTCAATATGTAGTAAGATTGTTTAATTTTGAGAAATGGAACTTAGAATGTAATTAAGATATAAATTTAGTTAAAGAATTTTAGATTTCTTTTGTGATATTGTGGCGTTTGTCAAAAAATTTTTGAGTTATCTTAGAAATTTCAAATTATTTCGGAAATGTTTTATTGTTCTGTTTAGTCAAAAAGTATTAAGATTTTTGAAAAAAACAAACAAGTATAGTAATAATACTACTAGAATGTGTAAAAAACATTTGTATTCAGTTAATGTTTTATAAACTTATATTTAGAAACTTTAAAAGGAAACTTTGCAAATTAAGAGTATTATAATTGTTTTTTCAGTTTTTAAGAGAAAAGCTTAGAATTTTTTAATTCTTACTTTTGGTTGAGACATTTTAATAATTTTGATTATAAGTAATCCGGAAGCTAAGCTAAGCTACGTTTTGTTCTAGAAATTAAACTATGATTTCTGTAAAGAATAAAAGAATTAAACAAAATATGTGTGTATTAAATCGGAAATTTCATACATTTATTAGAAAATTTGAAAAAAAGATGAAGCGTAATTTTATGAGAGTTTGGAGAAAAAAAATGTAATGCTCTTTATAAATTTTAGCTAAATTTTTTTGGACTGGATATTAAAAATTGCAGTAGAGCGAAAACATTTGATAATGCGTCTAATATGTCCGGGCGGTACTCAGATCTACAGGCACGTATTAAAAAACACAGTCCAAGCGCAGTTTATATTCCTTGTGCCAGTCGTTCTTTAAATTTAGTAGGAAATTTAGCAGCAGAAAGTTGTAGCGATGCAATTAAATGTGTTTTATGCTTGTACAGAAATTATTCTACTTTTTTCTGTGTCACCCCATCGCTGGCGAATTTTAAATAAAAATCTGGAAAGGAGTAAACATGCAATATCTGTGAAAAAAGTTTCAGATACACGATAGTCAGCCAGAGCAGATGCCGTACGAGCTATAAGACTTGGTTATACACACATAAAAGAGGCCTTGGCTGAAACCCGTGATACAAATGAGGAGAAAATCACAATAGTGGAGGCAACTTCTCTTTTGAAACATGGTAGAAAGGTCATTGGGGCATATGATTCCTGATGAGGTCTTCATCTCCTATCTTGTATTTGAGTGAGCATTAAAAATTACACTTGTCATGTTTTGTGGAAGGTGGGGAAAAGTATAAAAAGTTTAAAAATTAAAATTAAGAAAGTGCATTAGATTGCGACCTAAAATAATAGTACTTTAAAGAAAAATTGCTGGAGCTATTTCTGTTTGCGTTGGCGTGTTTGGTAAAAGAGTGGAATACTGAGTCGTACGCGGCTAACTCCATTGCCGGAGGCTAGCTTACGACAAACTTCACCATTGGGTACTTTTGAAACACATGGGAAAGTATGAAACTTCTCTAATGACCGTGATTTGGGATACCATACTCCAGAGGGTGAGTGCTACTAGCAAAGCATTACAATCAGTTCTGTGAGAGCTATTAGGAGGATCTAATCTACTGAAATCTTTAGAAAATTATATACAAAATTTCAGGAATTAATTTAGAAAGTAGAACAAGAAGCAAATGACTTATGAGGGGTCTCATTTTAAAAGGAAGTTGGACAAGCTTCCTGGAAACGAAAGAGAAAAATAATTTTCGGTGAAACTAAAGAAGGTCATGAATTTGAAAATAGGTAAAATTTCTTGTTCAACTAATTCTATGTCATATGCGATAAGACAAGTGCAGAACTATCCCGAAGAGCTGGAATATATGAAACTGTTACAGAATACTTTTTTGTATTTTTTGACGAGAGGTTTTTTGAAAATTAAGAAGAAAGCTGTACAAAAATAAAAGGATATTTACAAAGACGATATTGAATTGCTTAATTTTGACGATGAATTGGATCATTTTTTGCTATTTTTAAAAGAAAACAAAGATACTATGAACACTCCAATAGAAATTTATGGATTTGTGCAAAAGAAATAGTTTCGACTTTCCCTAATGTCGAGTTACTTTTAAAATATTTTTAACTATACCGATATCAAATACAATCAAGTGAGTGATCTTTTTCGGTTTTAAAGCGCGTTAAAAATTATTTAAGAATTAGTATGGAAGAAGAGAAACTGAGCAGCATGGCCATTTTATATATATAACAAGATGTTTTGGACCAAAGATACCGCAAAAATAATCGATGAATTTGCCCAAGAAAAATCAAGACGTAAAGTTATGTAACAAAATTTTAAGCTGTTAAGTAAGGTGTTTTTTTTTAAATTCTTTAAAATAAAGTTAAAAGTTTTTTTTGAGCCGTTAATTTTGTTTTAGCTATTCATTTTTTTTTTTTTTTGAGAATTTATGGTCAGCGAATTCTTTCGATTCTTCAGCCCAGGAGGTCCCGGAGCTTTTACCACCAGGGGCCTCCAACTAGATTAAATCTGCCTCTGTCAAGAGTAATTAAGGTCGGCTGTGAACTAAAAATGACATTTTTTACTTGAATAATATTCGCTTATTCAAAATAAAATTTACAGAAAAAAAATACACATGCGAAAATTTTGTACAGACTGCAACACAGATATACGGAAGACAAATTTTGGCTGGGGCCGCGAATCCATGGAAATCATTCGAGTTGCAACAACGGTTCAAGATATTTTGGTGAAAGTTAAATTTTTATTTTTGGAATACCCCAAACTTGGGGTCACTTTTAGCGTTGGGGGACCCTGGCAGCCACTTAATCCGCCTCTGACTGACCTCATGTAAGACCAGAAAGATGGTTAGAGGTCATACATAGCAATGGGGATTATGCACAATCATAGTTAATGTTCATTTTGCGTTTACTTTCTCTTCTTATTGGGTAAAAAAATGGATAAAAGTTCCCACGTTCCTATTATGTGGAATTCGATTTTGGCTATTCCTGTTTCGTTCTGCAAATATTAAAAATTAATACAGTATTTTAATTGAATCCTAAGAAAAAATAGTGTATATGTATATTGTAAGACCAATTAAATTTTTAAAAAATGAATATAGTATCATAAATTTAGGATAAACTAATACTTTTTTGTATATTTCTTAAGGAATTTCTTCCTATTGTTATTTTGTTGTATGACGAACAATATTAGAATTTCCGTACAATTATTTTTCAAGTGCAGTTTGTAAATGAATATGTCTTTGAACCAAAAAGATGAGTCGAAAGTATTAAAGAACTTTATTTAAATAATAAAATAATTCATTAAAATCATATCATCATATTCTTTAAATATCTAATGCATTCGTCATGTAAACAAAATTAATAAAATTTTGCCATGCTTTAAGATGTCAGGAAAAAAACTCTCGTCCAATTGCATAATAAACTTAATTCACGAGAATATGTTTTCTAGATAAATTGCAATTTATTCCAAAAGGATGCAACTCTAAATCATTTCTCTTGTATTTCTCCAGAAGCATTTCATTTGGACATCTTTTGTATAGCTCGCAATTAATGACAGGTAATACAAGTTGGTATATCTCGTCTTTCTTTGCAAGATCTTTAAAGTTATTGGGAGTTTGCCTCCAAAACTCCTTCAGTAGCCACACATAATTGAAGTCCTTCCATCCTATCAATATCCTTTGAAATATAATAAAATTCAATATCTTAATGTAGTTTTCTATTGACATATATGGCCAAACATTTTTCGTAACATTTAAGAATTCCTTTTGCAATGGCCACAACAAGTAATATTGTAGAATTTTTGAAGAATACTCTCTCAAAACGATTTTAAATTGTTTTTTTTTTATAATAAGTAATGTTCGCATATGTAACGAAAGAGCAGCAGCTTCATATCCAAAGAGCCGCATGTGGTTGGCGAGCCACAGGTTGTCGATCCCTGCCCTATTGGAAACACTGGTTTATACTATTACAAATAATAATATGATAAATTATTCTTAACCGTAGGCATCACCAATCACCAGGTACTGGATAGGAATAGTTAAAAGAGTAATTTGGTTGGACGAACGCTTGGAGTGTCAAGGTGTTAATGTAAGGAGAGAAAACATTTCTAATCTCTTTTCTTGTGACAGATAATTTACCAAGCATCCATTTTTTTGTATCTTTAGATCCGTGACAATTATGAGTGGGGAAAATTATTGGTTTATTTCCCTCTCAAGTTCAATTGACGAAAGATCTAGTGATTTTGCTGGTAGAGCTACTGCTTCAAAACCAAGAGGGAAAATAATATTTTTACGTACAAAAGCGTTTTTATTGGCTGGGTCGTATAGCATTGTCGTTCTCTAAATCAGGGGTGTCAAATACGCGCCCCACATGGGACACCCCAGTAGCGTACACAGGAATTTTTCAAGGGAGGGTGTCCAAGGTCAAAAGTCCACTGTTTTCGTACCATGCTTCAATACGCCGCTCACCATATTCTTTTAGTTTTGTTGATTTTCGGGAACAAAAAAATTAATTAATAAATGACTAATTAGCATTATTTAATAAAACTAACTATTAAAAACTAATATCTCATAAATTTTTACGTACAACATACATAGTTATAATACATCGAAAAGGAATCAAGGGTTTGGGGTGAGTGAGAGTGAGAGAATATTAACGTCGCTTTGATTAGCAACACGAGGGCTTTTGGCGACGGTCCGCGTAATTTTGAACCATTGTCAAGTGACGCGGGCGACACCTGAGCTGGCACCCTCTCTTTAAACTACCACACCACACCAACGTGAGGACGTTTGAGCTCTCGACAGATTTAACGTGCATCGCGCCCCTACACGGCGGATCTTTAGTGGTACCAGGATCGAACTCATGACACGCTAGCCATGATCCGATGCCTAGACCACTTGGCCACCGTGGCCGTAAGGGCTTTGGGGAGAAGTCAGGACTTCCCCCTTGTGTTCGCAACTGCCCCTCCTCCCTTAATAGGTAATTTACGTCCCACCTACTCTTTTTGAAAATTTTCATGTCAGGTCCTTAAAGTTTTATCATTTTGAAATTTATTTGAGGTGATCTGTATGTATATATATATACAGATGGAGGACAAAATAATACGAACAACTGTGAAATAATGTAAAATCTTTATTAATAGGAGGGTGGACCACCCTTTGACTCAAGTACAGATTTAATGTGATTTGGGACAGATTCAAAAAGGTCATGGACACTACTTACAGGAATACTAAGCCATTCCTCCTGCAGAATGGTCTCTAATTCAGAAAGGCTCGATGGCTGTGGAAATCAGAAATAAAATTTGGACTCAAATTATTCCCTTAAATGTTCAATAATATTAAAGTCCGGAGACTGAGAGGGCCAAGCAAGATGTTTAACTTCATCGTCATGCTCTTGGAACCATGCTTGACCACTCCTAGCAGTGTGGGTAGGGATTTCTCCTCTGAAAAAAAGCTGTCCCCCTTCGGGGAACAAGGATTGGACAAAAGGATGAACATGATCCCCGAGATTGCTTAAATAATGATTGGATTGGATTCTCCCATGCAGAATAAAATGTGGTCACAGACTGCGCTAAGATATCACGCCCCGTACTATAATGGAGCCACCCTTTTGAGGGAATCCTTCAGTCACTCACCCTTTTATAATCTTAATTCTCGGAAAACTGTCCTCCAAATCTTTTTCACTCGAAACCACCGGAATTTTACTACCGTCTGAATCATCGAAGACCAAAAAGATGGTTAGAGGTCGTACATAGCAATGGGGATTATGCACAACCATATTTAATGTTCATTTTGCGTTTATTTTTGCTTCTTAATGGATAAAAAAACGGATAAAAGTTCCAACGTTTCTATTATGTGGAATCTGTTATGTGTTTCTATTATGTGGAATCTGTTATGTGTTTCTATTATTGGCAATTCTTATTTCGTTTTGTAAATATTATAAAATTAATACAATACTTTAATTGCTTCACAAGAAAACTGAGTGTATATGTATATTGTAAGATTAATTGAATTAAAACAAATGAATATACTGTCATAAATTTAGGATAAACTAACATTTTTTTGTACATTTCTTAAGAAATTTTTTCCTATTGTTATTTTGTTGTATGACGAACAATATTAGAATTTCCGTACAATTATTTTTCAAGTGCAGTTTGTAAATAAATATGTCTTTGAACGAAAAAGATAAGTTCGAGAGTATTAAAGAACTTTATTTAAATAATAAAAGAGTACATTAAAATCATATCATCATATACTTTAAATTTCTAATGCATTACCCATGTAAATAAAATATCACGTACGTCAGTAAAAAACTCTCCTCCAAATCGCATCAGCAATTGGATCCACGAGAAAAAGATCTCTAGATAAATTGTAATTTATTCCAACATGATGAAACTCTAAATCTTTTCCCTTGTATTTCTCCAGAAACCCTTCTTTTGGAAATCCTTTGTTTTGCTCGCAATTAATGACAGGTAATATAAATTGGTATACCTTATCTGTCTTTGCAAGTTCTTTAAAGGTATTGGGAGTTTGCCTCCATAACTCCTGCATTAGCCACACGTAGTTGAAGTCCTTCCATCCTATCAATATCCTTTCAAATATAATAAATTTCGCTAGATTAATATAGTTTTCTATTGACATATAGGGCCAAACATTTTCCGTAACATTTAAGAATTCCTTTTGCAAGGGCCACACCAAGTAATATTGTAGAATTTTTGAAGAATACTCTCTCAAAATGTTTTCTTGTTCATTTTTTTCTAAAAGTGAAAGACAAAAGCGTACATCAGCATAATCCATAGCTTTTAAATTGATGAAAACTTTATACCATTCCACTTTCTGAGTTGGCGACAATAACGAAAAGAATAACCTAAAGTTCAAGGGATTCCCACATGCATCCTGAGAAATTTGAATCGAATTCTCAACAGATCCTGTGACCCCATACTCAAACCAAGCTTGTTGTTCAAAAGGACCTCCCATTTGTTTTGAATAATCTTTTTCAGCTATACTCATTTTATCCCATAGAAATAAAAAATCCCTTTCAAAACCATAATTACGAGCTAAGTTATAGCGTGCAGAAACGGATAGACTTTCATTATTGATTAAGGATTTAGCAGTTTTTATCCTGTCAATTTTACCATATGAATTCCAACAGAAGTACTTTTGAATATCTAAATTCTCAAATCCAAAAGTGTATTCTTCATGCTCCATATACCACCTATATATTTCTAAACAAATGCAACGAATTATAGGCATGAGTTTGTTTCTCAGACTGTTTGGAAAATCTAAGCAAGATATTTTCTTCAAAATCATTACCTCCCACATCGTGGAGGGTAGATTATTTAATGTGAATCCATCTGTACTTGAACAAAAATCATTATAGAATTTTACAAATTTCCTCCAGCTCTCATTGGTCGGGTCTTGGGGTATTAACATTTCTTTCCTTTCAGTCATGCACAAACTGAGCTTTATTTGCAGAGAACTCTCGGGTATTTCTTTATTTATATATGCGCGTAATTCATTGCTAGGAAAAATAAAACAGACAGGTCCATATTTTTTCATGAAATCCATTGTCTCTGGAACATTAGAAATTCTAACTGCAATCTCGACAAAACTTATTTCCAACAGGGTAGGCACGTATGGGCTGCCAAAAATCATGTTGACGAGTTATCTTGATAACATCAGTTTCTAGCAACAATCAAAGTAAATCTGCAAATAAAACGAGGGACAATAGAATACGAATACAAGCATATTTATTCAAAAGGACGAAATATATATATCAGCGTATCTCAAAATATGCGGCGCACCTCCTAGTGGGGCATAAAAAATCTATAAAGCAGTGCTCGCATATTGAAAAGTCGAAAGTAGAAGTTTATTTTAAAAAAATTATTAATTAACTGAGAATAAGCAAACAAAATACATTCTGACATAATAAAAAATCAAATATACGTTTACACTGAGGTAACACGCTTATAAATGAATCACTACAATGCCTATATATATATAATGTATTTCATAATTAATTTAACAACACTAAGTGAAGAAAAATTTTAATACTAACCAGGGATCCCATGAGTTTGAATTATATAATTTATATTCAAAAACTAACATTTGCATTGATGACTTATGGTTTGATCTAACGGGGAGCGGGAGGAATAAATAAGCAAATTCTAAGAAATAAGTAAATCTTTTGCAAACACCCTCAAGGACTTTTAATTACATTCCAAAGCCTCCGGAATAACTATATGGACTGCAGTGCACAGAAAAAATCGTGCATGGAAAAAACGTATATCTAAGTCCTGGGTAATTAACGCTTTGGCTCAGAGAAATTTATATACGCCGATGGCCCTAGAGAAGTTAAGATCGTCATGTAGCTTCAGCGTAAAGGTATAGTATTGTTGAATTCTATACATTGTTAATTTACAAAGGAACAGAGGGGCGAGGAAAATTATGATTGAATATTGGACCACATATGCTGAAATTTTGCGAACTGATATACATATATATACATTTAAATTAATAAAACACATATAGAAACCAAAATTTCGTGCTGTTTTTATTTAAGCGGAGAGTCAAAAAAAATGGGGAAGGATTCAACTGAAAAGAAGCACAGAAGAGAAAGTCAGTCAATTTATACAAATAATATATTTAATATTCTAAGTGATGCAAAAAATTAAATCAACTGTAATAAAAAAATTTATATTTAAGATACTCAGATATCTTACCTTTTAAAGATATGACACCAATGTATTTTCAGAACATGTAATCGCTATCTTGAGTAGAAAGTTTATATCTTGAAGAAATTCTCCTACAGAAATAGATGAATAATAACAAACTGAGTTAAACAAAAGGAAATATGAATTAAAACATTGTAAATTAAAGTATTGAGTTATTTCATAACCATACTGAGAAAAAGCATTAAAAAAGAGACCGATTTACTTTTAAAGTCTCAAAGTGAAATTGATTATTTAACTTTGAACTATCGGTTTTTTATTTATTTAAAAAATATCAATAAGATTTCATATGTTTTAAAATATTGGTATTCAGCATGTCTCAGAAGAATTTTAGGTTTTCTGAACATTAATATTGACTGTAAGTAATGGATTAATCTTTGCTCATCCGCCTCCATAACATTAAGGGAGGGGGGGGGCAGCAAAAGATAATATACATAATATATATTAAATTTTTTTGGCATATTCTGTTACAAAAGCAGCATTAGAAGAAAGAGCAGGAGCAGACTGGCGCGCCTGAGCTTATTAGAGTACACATCACGATTGCAAACTGAGGTGTTCGAAAAGTTCATTGCAAATGGAAATGCTTGCTTGTGTCCAAAATGAATTTACTATGTGGGATATTTATTATTGCATACACTGTGTATGGTGAGGGTGGTTAGTCACTAGTGTTGCATGTTGAATGAAGGGAGGTAGAATGTGGAAGACGAAAACCGAAATAGATTACTCTCAATCCACCAATGGAAACACACTATCCCGTTATCGGACTTTCACTTGTTCCCTGCATTGAAAGTCACTTCTAACGGATGTTATTTAAAAAAAAAAAAAATTTCAGGTACGACAAATAGAGTTAATGTGCAATATGTAAATTGTATGATTGCATGGTGTAATTTTTCTGGCATTCAAGTTTTCGTGTCATGAAAATATGGTGAAAAATTTTGAACGCTTTTCTTATGAAAACAACATACACACAAACATATCTGTGCTAGAAAGTTTTGATTTTTATCCACTTTTTCCCAAGTAGAAGTAAGTGAAATCTTAAAAATCAATTATAGTTATATCAATTCAAAATATTTTGCGGTATCTTGAAGACAAAAAGTTTTATTACTTAATTAGCCAAATAATTGTCAGCCATACAAAAACAAAACTCATCCTTAATTTCTGAAGCGTACATTATTTCTTCTAGTGGTAAGACAAGTTTGCTTCTTAAGCAAAATTGATTTGAAAAATATCACAACATAATTACGTATGGAATCTTTTCTTGTGAGAATTTTAGGTAGCCTCAAACACGGATAAACATAAATATTTGTTAAAAACTCTATGGGAGAGGCATAAGTATCATATTATAAAGTTTAAAAATCGATTCCAAGAAGCATGGAATGTTAGGCTGTGTCCATTTAAATTCATTTCGTGCCCAGGGCGCAAAAGAGATCTACGGTCTCTCTTAGCACTGGCGGATCGAAATTTATATTCAGAATATCTGGTAAGTCCAGGTATCCGGGCGCCTGCGCGCCCGACCCAAGCACCCAATGGAGAAACCGCCACTTGTTAGGGTCAAGACAATTTCTTTATATTCTGGTACGGTAACTGATATGCTGCACCTCATGGGAATAACTCTTGTCGACAAAAGAGACGTCTTCTCGACGTCGAGACAAAAAATAAAATGCTGCCGTTTGACGCTTATTTTCCGCCTACAGGACAGAGGGTACACATGTCCGAAATGAGCTTCATTTGGGGGTTATCTTTGATTAAAGGATATTGATTTTAATACCTTTGACAATAGATTCTATGCAGGCCGAAGAATTTCTGCCACTGAATTTCTATTTGGGATGTAATTTAACCTTAGTTTACTTTTATTTACTATTATCAATCTACTCTGGACTCTAATAACCACAGGCTCTGGGAAAGAAAGAGTGAAACACTGAAATAAACACTACGTTCCTTTTTGATACAGATCAAATGTTTGATGTTAACGTTTCGGAGCAGCATACTTAAACTAAAGACCTTATCAAATGTATATGTAATAGGAAATATTTTGCATTCAAGCAAACTTTTGGAGCGAATTTTGTTATGTTGCCATAGCAAAGGCTGTGAACAACTTCTCCCCAGTAATCTGAAATAATTGCTCGAAATTCCAACCAATTGGGTTCTTTGACTCCCAACGTCCTAAATTAGATGGCAGTAAAGATTTCTGGCTTGGCTTCATGAAACGCATCAGATATTTAGTATAAAGTTTAATGTTTTTTGATATTTAAATGGCGACAATCTTTTAAACAGAATGGTGCCTTTTATCTGTTAACGACCGCCAACAAAAAGCGTCGATGGAAAAAGTAATATCGGATATTCATTCTTCGAAGCCGAAATATTGGTCAGTAATTTCTCAGTTTGAAGATAAGGGCGTAGCTGACGTCAGAGAGTATCTTGTTGTTTATGACAACCGTTCACCCTCACAGCTGATGGAAGACGTTTATCAAGAGACTTAGCTTAGAGGAAATGTGGACGCTCGGGTGTCGTCCTCTTCATTTAGCCTAGTGTCAAAATTAAGAAATTAAATATTAATAGACTTCTTTTCTTTTTCCTCAACGTTTATATAAAGATCGACCTAAAGTATCCTAACACACAGTGGTATGGACTTAGAGCGTCCTGAGGCACATATTAATATGATGTTGGTTCCCCTGTTGCAAGGATGACAGTCTGCACACATTTATGAAGACTTTCCCCTATATAAATTGTGGTAGGCGACCATAGGAATTGCCTTCCAGGCGTCCATCACAGCTGAAGTGAGTGCTTTCAGTGAGGATTGTCGATTTGGCTGGCTACTTAATCTGCGTTGTAATTCACCCCAAAGGTTTTCTATGGGATTTGGATCGGAGGTCTGAGAAGGCCAGTCCAGTTTTTGAACACCCATTTCGTCAAACCACATGTGTGCAAGCCTCGGTGTGTGAATGCAGCAGTTATCCTGCTGGAATAGAAATGGGCCTTCCCCGAAATATTGCCATAGAGTTGGGAGTGCAGCATTGTCTCGAATGCCCACATACATCTCAGAGTTCCTGTTTCCAATCATAGGCACTAACAGACCCAGGCCAAAACACGAGAAACACCCCCCACCATTATGCTTCCACCACCAAACTTAACAGTCGGCTCAATGCAGTCATTAAAGAAACGTTCGCCGGGCATCCGCCAAACCCAGACGCGCCCATCAGACTGCCAGACTTTAAAGCGAGATTCATGACTCCAAAGAACAGTTTTCCACATGCCCGCAGTCCAATGACGGTGAGCTCTACACCATTGCATTTGATGCTTCGCATTCTGCGGAGTGATGTTTGGCTTGTAAGCGGCGGCGGACCATGAAATCCCAATTTTTTTAACTCTCAACGGACAGTCCTGCTGCTAACACTAATTCCTGATGAACTATGGAACTCCTGAGAATATTCCACCAAGCATGACTTGCGATTTTGTTTCACTACCCTTTTCAGAGTTCTGCGGCTGCGTTCACCAAGTATTTTCGGGCTACCGGTTCACTTTTGAAGTTAAACTTCTATGCTGACGAGTGAATGGAAAATTTGCCCAGTTTTGTGTAACAGGGAGAAAACGAACGGAAGCAGTGATTTCACCCACCATCTCCCCCAAATCGTCGCAATGTTGAAAAAATAGCGAGCGGGAGGAAAAGACAGCGGGGTCAGGAATGTATTATTTTCCTCAGAACCAGCCTAGAGGCATCTAAGCTTCTTCTTCAGTTAGCTAGTGAACCTATGAGAGGGAGTAAACAGAGTGAAAAAAGGGGTTCGCCTTTGCTAAAAATAGCATCAGTGGTCAGGAGTTGATGGGGCAGGGGAATTCCTTTCGACAGAAAAAAAGAAACTGCAACTTTTCTACATTCGTTCTTCACGTGGTTGGGTTTTCGATTCTTTTGGTTCGATTGGAGGGGGGGGCAGTGGTGGATTACGCGGGTGTCGGACCTGGTGGCCGCCAGAGGCCCCACGTTTGATGAGCGCAGAAGGCCAGCGACAAACCAACCACGCCACCTTGGAATTTAAAGCAAGCGGCTGTTTTCACTGTTTTAGTTTTTCTACTCTTTAAGCCCATGAGCCTCAAACCTTTTACCACCAAGGACTTCCAACTATTTTAATTTGCCTCTGGGGGGGGGGAGACACCTTATGACTTGTGTCATATCCGTGAAAAACTTGGATGATTGCTTTCCGATTGGTCGACTCCCCCCCCCTCTTTTTTCACCAGAGCAGGAGACATTTGTCAACGGTTATATAAGTTGCAATGTTTGTGTTACGGTGTAGCCAAAATAGCTCTTGCAGCAAAGGCGTGCCTTTTAAAAATATTTCCTTAGATTGTAGGCCACACGGTGATACTTTCGGCATCTAATTGTTTTTTTTTTAAATTTTCATTTGCGTTGAATTATTATTGATTCTAATCAGAATGCCTAAACCAAATGCACAAAGAGGAAAAGAGTTTCGTGAAAGAAAAAGAAAACTAGCAGATAAAACAATTGATAAAAAAACAGAAAAATAGTGCAAATTCTTCAAGGGCTACTGCCAAATCTCGATCAGAGTACATGAAAGAATATCGAGCACGGAAAAAACATTGCAAAATATTCTTTTAATGCCGAGTTTAATGACTGATGATGGGAATGCTATTGAGACTCATCTAATGCCAGCACTGATTAATACGGAATTTGTGAAGCACCCTGTGCAGTTAACAAGTACAGAGCCCTCAACAAGTCTAGTGCGTGTTGGAACTGATGCATGTGAACCGATAATAAATTCTATCTTACGTTACAAAGACTATGATTCCCACAAAAATGCTCACAAAGATTTCCAAAAGCAATTCGTTGATAATCCTTTCGGTCACGGGTGTTCCATTTGTGATAGATTATGGTTTAGAGATGATTTGAAAACGTCTGTTGCTGAGCATAAAAATATTTTACCGGGAATTAATTTAGAAGACGTTAAGGCGTGCTACAGTTGCCGACAAAGTTTAAATAGGAAAAGTATACCAAATGTATCAAATATAATGGTTTTGTTTACCCAGAAATTCCACATCTTCCTACTTTGGATATGATAGCAGAAAGACTCATTTCTCTACGAATACCTTTCATGCAAATTAAACGATTGAGACATGTACTCGGTCAGTTATGAATATTAGGGCAAATAATCAATGTTCCAGTATCCGTCAATACAATGGTCAATCGACTGCCACGGAATGTTATTGATGATTACTGTGTCAATGTTCACATCAAACGGAGGAAAATTCACAGAACTAGTTACCTGATGGGTTTGGTTACTAAAAGAAACATCAAAACATTGTTGCAATATTTAGTAGCTACTCCACTTTACAGAATGTATGATGTTACAATAGATGATAGTTTCTTCAATTTCAAACAGATTGCGTCTCAAGTTCTTCAAGATGAAATCAGTGAAAATATAATATTGAAGAAAGTTTTACAGCCCAGCGACAGACGTTGTTATGGAATGAAGAGATGTATCTTCGTATTGCACCTGGAGAAGTGAATTTACCAAGAAGTTTCACTTCTATCGCGTGGCATTCCACACACTATTTTTTTGCCGTTTCACTAACTCAACGTTTCTAATTCACAACTACATCACTTACAATGGATTTAGGCTTCTGTAGAATGTCCGCAATCTCACAAACTGATTTCCCACAAAAGCTGGCATCGCACTATACTGCCACGGTCAAACTCACTAAGCTCCTTTGACTTACTCATTGTCTCACAAACGCAAACTGACAAACAACTAACAACACTTTTATAGCATTCAATTACGTATCAAATTGCGTCACTCGCCAGAACCACTTTTTTAAGAGGTGTCCGGATACTTTTGGCCAAATAGTGTCGTTCTCTTTCTATAAATAGTAGTCGAAATGGCAGATTGATGTTTTAAAGGTATGCGCAAGAGAAGTTGATATAATTCATGTGATATCTTCAAAGGCAATCACTAGAGAATCACTTTAAAAAAAACGATTATGTTTATTAAACTCAACTTACAAAAAATAGGCTTTACATATTTTTACCCAGGTTATATGAGGTAATTTCCATTTCCTTTCTGCAATGTTCCCAGAACCCTCGTCTGCATTTTACTGACACAAAAAAAATCCATGTAATTCGATAGTGATGAGCGAAATTTTATTTTTTAAATACAACATTTTCACAACAAATCAAACAAGCTGTTGTTATATGTTTGTTTTTCTCTTCGAAATAGTCAAGACGCTAATCAGCTAGAAGCAGCATACCGTACATTTTTATTTTTCGCTCGGAAGACATGAGTGTAATAACCTTTAACACGCCAATGTTCCAATATTGGAACATCAAATTTGAAATTTTCTGAAAAATTCAATTTTATTCATATTGTTCCATAAAAATTATTTTGAAGACAAAAAGCATGGATTAATTTTTTGAAATTGAATTATTGTTGCTAAATTAAATAGTCTCTCTGAGAGAAAATTCTAAATAATGAATTTTTTCTACTTTTGATCGGGCAAAATTCAAAAATTCATATAAAATTCAAAATTTTAAAAATATTTTTATTATTTGGTAAAAGTAACTAAAAATGATCATTTTAACTATAGACTGCAAGATATCATAAAAAATATCGTTATTTTTTCTACTATCGGTTTTGAAATTTGAATGTTCCAAAAATGGAACATTGTCGTATAAAGGTATACCTTTTCACACTGGGAATTTATTATGTTTACAGTTCACATAAGAGTGGGAAAAGGTTTCTAAACGCTAAAAACTTATAGAATGTGTCGGAAGAAAATATTTATGACTTGTCTTTCGTTTCGGCTCCATCTCTCTCAACTCCCCCCCCCCCTTTTCAACCGTTTCTGGACAATCTCAAGTGAATTTTTCAGCTGCAGCAAAGGTAACTACCACATGCGTTTGTTGATGATACTTACATGTAGCGTGTGTCTTATTTAGAGAAGAACGTCACATAATAAGGTTTTATATTATTTTGTATTACGTCAGATAGTGAATATCCATTACACTGATAAGATGACGCATTCTCGGCCATTCCTGAATGTAGAAGAGGCTTTGGAATATTTTTATACACAATCAGATGAGAAGATCCTATTAATATTTGTCAGTTTCCCCTAGAAGAAAGGGGGTGATTTAATGACGAGGAAGATATCGATGAAAATACTTTTCAGTAAGTTCAACCAGTATATGTTTGTTGCAAAATCGAAATTTCTGCAAGCATAGATGATGATGAAATACCTCCTGTATGTCAGAAAAGCACAACGAAAAAATGACTCAAGTGCGAAAAAAGATTGTTTGAGAAATGTTTTCCTAGCTATAGTTGGACAATAAAAATAGTTTAGGACATAAAAAAACACAAATAAGAAAAAACAATAATATATTTTGTCTTTATTTCTCATTTTATTGAATTTTGGTAAATCTATACTTTTCTAGTTTTTTTTTTCTTTTTTTTGCTTTATTATACTATAGCCTTTAGAATTTTGATATGAAGGTTATTTGTTTAGTTCTTTGTTCTACTGGTGTTTTCCTTCATTGTTTCTAATAAGTGATTGTAATTTTCTGAAATGTATAAATTTCTCTGTATAAATTATATTTAAAAGTTTACTTCAGATGTGGCGCAAACAGGGGAACCTGCCCTCCCCCCCATTGGGATACATTTAAAAAACTATGCAGGGAAAAAATGATAGATTCCTCTCGTTCACATGCAAACTTTTAGTTCTTTCCCCCATTTTAATTTTAGAATTTTTCAGGTCCATTTCAATTGTTTGGTGGGTATCATGCCCTCCCCCCTACAACGGGGGGGGGGTGAATAAGAAACCCCGTTGGGAAATGTTTAATGACACCTCTTATTTTAAAATACTACTTCTTAAAAATGCATATAATAACTGATTTTTGAATTTAAATGTCATTGGTCGGACTCTTAAAAAACATGTGAAAAAACTTAATGGTTCCCGCCAATGTTCCATTTTTGTAACATGCTAAATATCTTTAAAAAAAAACATTTTTTCAAACTTTTTTTCTTTTATAGATCTTATGTTTCAATTTTAATTCGATTTTTATCAAAAATTAGTTTATGTTACCATTCAATTAGTGTGCGGCGTTTAAAAGGTTGATTAAAATTTTTCTCACACTTAAATTGGTCGCTACTACAATGTTGTTGTTTATATATAAAACCACAATTACAAAAAGAACAAAAAAAAATATCTCGCAATTCATACCTGCATGACATCAAAAGCAAAATTGATCATTTTGAATGCTTGATTGATAGAATTTCTGGCAAAAGTCTTAATGTATTTTTTTATATAATTGAATTTGTTAGTGCATTAGGCAGGGAACGGACCACTCAGATTGACCCAGTTGGGAAAATGTAGCCCATGGGTTGCAGGTTGAGTATAGCTGGTGAAGATCCTTCCTTAAATCCTACCAATCCATAATGTAGAGCAGTGATTCCGAAAGTGGTCTATATAGACACCTAGGGGTCTATGGCAACATATCTGAGTTAGTGAAAAAATAATTCGGGGGTTCATGAGGTGTAATTGGGGGTCTACGATAGTGACTCTCATTATAGCAGATTATGACTTTAATTTTTAAAGAAAATTTAATCCAGTGGAAACCAGATTTATCTGTTTAACAAATTTATTTACTAAATTTAATGAAATTAATTTGCAGTTACAAGGACCATCATTTCGTCGTTTCATGCCATAATTACTTCCATCCATTTGTTACCTTGCTAAGGAGTATAATAGAGGACGTCCCGAATTTTCTTAGTTTCTCAATTTTTCACACACAATCTGCCGGGAAAAAGGACATTTTAACCTATGTTCAACATTTAAATGCCCTTTATTCAGATTTTGATACTAGATTTCGGAATACTTTGACTGTATAAATATATATATGATTGTAATACCACAGTAGGTAATTAATTAATATGGTCACATTGAAAGAAAAAACAAATGTCATATTACAAAAGGAACTGATCGGAAATGGCCCTAAGAAGATCTTAAAGTTAAATTTAGAAATGGATATCAGCAATTTTAGAAGCACTAGAATGGATGAAGCACCAGATTTATCTCTCCCTTTAAAAGCATTTGTTTGTTGCTCAGTTACTCTATGTAACACTTACTTTATGCAGTGATTAAATTTTAATTTAACTAATTAACATGTGTGTCTTAGGTTTTAAACACTATACTTCACTACAGTTAGAAATTTAATTATTATAAAGTATGTATAACTCTATACCAGCTGTCCAAAAGACATTTATGTTGACAAATTTGCAAAATATCATTGTTAGGTAAGTAGGGGTCTACCGAAAACCGAAAAACATTGCAGGGAGTCTATGAGACAGAAAAGTGTGGGAATCTCTGATGTAGAGGATATTTTAAGATTTTAACTATTATTATGCATTCTCTAGAAGAACGGCACATAAGGTCCTTGCACACAGGAAGCCAACAAACTAGGATAGGTCCTGCATAACCATTCAGTCTCAGATATTCTTTTTATAAGAGACTAAATGTTGCATTTACGTCGCACTAGAAAACTACACGAGGGCTACTGGACATTAGCATCATAATTTTCAGCCATGTTCAATTCACAACGACGACACTTGAGTTTCCCCCCTACTCCTAACTTCCCGTTAGTGTGGTACTTAGGAGCGGGGGCTGCCAGCTCAGGTGTCGTCCACGTCACTTGACCATGGTTCAAAATTACGCGGACCGTCAACAAAAGCCCTCGTGTTGCTAGTCAGTGCGATTTTAAGATTCTCTCACTCACCCGCTCCTAACTTCCAACCGTAGGAAGATTAAAACTCGACATATGTAAAGTTCACCGCCCTCTGCACAGTGGGTCTTTAGTGTTACTAGGCTCGAACTCATAACACGCGAGCCACCCGTCCGTGAAATTGATCACTAGTCTACCGCGGCCAAAATATTATTTTGATAATATTTAATATATACAAAAATCATTTTGATTAGGAAAATCTATTTCTAAATATTGTCAGCGTCTATTTTCCCTCCTATTTAAAAATCAAACAACATTCAGCTGATACAAGTTTGTTGAAATATTCATTAACCTTTCGGTGACGGCGGGTTTTGTAAGGAAAAGGCCCTAGAAGACGACACTTTCAGCGATGTTTACTTCCCCCTTTTCTGTCACTGATTGAGAGTATCAAACAGGACAAAAGAAGCCATATAGTTGTTGGTCTCCCGCTGACCAAGGGAAAGTTCGCGGCTTAGAAAGTCCCTAAATGCAAAGAGTCTCCCTTTCTTAGGGAAACATGTTTTCTTGGAGAATCCAATGTAGTAATTACGTATGATTTCAATTCAAGAAAATTCAAAAAATATATTTATTTTATTTTTTTTTTAAAAAAAGAAATTATTTTTCATAACAATTTAAGCTGTTTTACACCTAGAAATTTCCACTTTAATATTATTAAAAGCATTGAGAGAAATAGCACAAAATAATGATGATAATATAAATCATTGCATAAAAAAATTAAACTCTTATTTCATTGTAGACAAAGGTACAATAAACTAAACCAAATTTAATTGATTTTGATGATGTAAAATTTATTTATATTTTGATTTTCCGTAAATTCATTAAAATAGATATAAAAATTTTTAAATTTAATTTTAGTTCTTTTAAATGCAGGAATTTGGTGCACACCTGGAATTAAAACTTAAAAAAATCAAATTCGAAATAAGAAGTAATTAATATGACTCATCACATAAATTGCACATAATTATAATCAATAATACAAAATAAAATAAAAAGCAAAATTCTTGAACCTGTCTCTTTATGTTATAATGTAAAATTCAGACTTTCTCAAATCGATAATGAAGTAAGTTTAAAAACTCTTATAAGTATCCACAGTATCTGTATGATAATAAACATATCGTCATAAATCAACAATGCTTTTTTGGAAACTTCATTTTTATTCAATTTATAATTGTTTTTCTCTTTTAGAATATGTCAGTAAAATCTTAAGATTTTTCTTACATATCTTTTATAAAGGAATGATTAGATTTGATGCATAATTGTCATTTTTTATTGTTCCATAACCCATTATATTATGATACAATAGAATTCATATTACTCAATGAATCCTAAGACTAGGACTAAATTTTATTTTATATATAACAATCCTTTTTTAAGTACTAAAATTTTATTTTATTTTGATCTAATTCTTCCTATATATGCTGAAAGTTATGATAAAACATTTACTGTGGCAAATAAATGAAATGAATAGAAGGTAGGTGTTTCGAGTTACGCTATAAAATGTGAACATCCTAAGACTATAAATGTTGCCACTTGTTAAATAGTACCACATTATAGTCTCCTCGTGTTATTACAAAATTATCACGATTAGGGGTTTCCATCGTGTAGTTGTTATGCATTAAATGAAAATTCTTACGTTGCCGTGATGTGGAAATTAGAAGTGGGGGCTCTAGCTCGGCTATTGTTCTCGTTACTTGATAGTCATTTAAATTACGAGGTCCGTCTCATTACTTTGTCCATTACGTTACTTGTAAAGGAAATAATAATTAATCAACTTACCTACATGTTTCTAAGAATAAATTTAAATTTTTTCCAACGGTAGCAAATGTTTTCATTAGTAAAAAAGAGGAAACGCTTTGAATTTTTAGAATACTTGATAGTAAAACGCAAACAATAAGCTGATATCAAAGACAATATATTATGACTACAAATATTTTTAAGTTGCTGAAGAGCTTCATTTATCTCGGTAAACTTGTTGAAATGAAAGGAATATATTATTTTTATTTGTACTTAATTGTTTCTTTTGCGAGTAATGACAGCATACTGGGGCTTCAAAATTTTTTTCACCCTTCGTACAAAAAAGTTATATTCTTAGCCTTTGTGTATAACCCTTACTTTGTATTTAAAATTTCAATAGAATTGCATAATATTACTTAAATTCTAAGATTATTGCTCTGATTTTTGAACGATAGTGAACTTATTTTTGTGTGTGATTTTGTGCATAAGATAAGAGTCAATACATTCCTACGTAACCAACTCTTTCGATCAACATTCAAAATAATTACACAAAAACCTTTCCTTCTCAACGCACTCTCCTCAGTCGGGTTACAGATAACTGACAACAATTTACTTTCTTTGATCTTCTTCAAAACGAAGGAAGACTTCAGCTTCAAATATCGCTATTTCACCCCCTCCCTCTTTGTTTGGACAGCCCCCTAAGAGACTGTGTGTGTGTGGGAAAGGGGTCATTTTCATTTTATCTCTCAAAATGTAATACAATATCAGTTCTCGGAACGGTTATTTTCATTCTCCTGCTAAGTTTGCAAAGCGGAAGAGGGCCTTCTTTTAAGGCTGTTTTCGGTCAATGTTAAAGAATAGGGATCAAACGGGAAGCACATTTGCCGGCAGGAAAAAGCTCCAATAATAATAAAAAATTTTATGGGAATAAAAAAAATTATTGTTTAGAGGATAGTGTTCTTTGAATTTTGATTTTTGAAAAAAATACGCAGTTTTCAGCATTATTGCAAAATGAAATTGGAGTTTTCTATGTTAAAGTATAGGAAGTGAAAACGCAAAGCACATTTTAATAGAAAAAAAATTATTTTTTCGAGTAAAATTAAATAGTATATAAGAAAGCATGCTTCCCTCTTTTGACTAGTGTAGCCATAATTAAGTTTTATGTTTTTATTAATGAATTTTTTAAAATTTTAAGTTCATTCTGAATTATTTTTGGCGTAGTTAGGACTATCTCAAACAGATGGCACCACCATCGTTTTGTAAAACGAATTTTACTTGGCTACAAATACTTAATTTTGGCGATATCTTTCTGCAATAAAGTCGCCAGCTGAAATTATGGTAACTTGCAAGTTGTGACAAATAGTGTGGAAAATAAAGAAGATTTATGATGTACACAGAGATTAAACATCTCAAACCTAATGAACTTTCCTATTTAGGAATGTTTTTAACATTTTCCGCATGTGTGCTTTAAAAGTTTAATTTATATACATAATTTATAATTATGTTGCTTAGATTATTTTTTTTTTTGCCTGTTATTGATGAAATGCATATAAAAATATCTAAATTCTGTGAAGCGACTGAATGAAAAATTGAAAGTATACTTATTTTATACTTGACCGAAAGTTATGAATTGACTAAAGAATACAAATTACTACTCCTTGAAGCTCACAAATTAAAATTTTAATCTAATTATTGTAATGCAATTATTATGATTTTTTAACTAACAAAAAATCGAATCGATTTTATATTTAACGTACAATTTTACCATTAAACCATTGGAACAATCATTAACCAAATCTTGTTTTCTAATTAAATTAGCAGAAACTTATTTTTTCAATTAATTTTCTCCAATTCTAAGCTGTACCCCAAATTCTCAGGCCGTTTTTGTGGGAAAAAATTAAAAATAGTGTAAAATATGTTATTGAGATATATGATATATTTACGAAATAAAAGTGGCTGCGGTAGCCTAATGGTAATGTAACAGAATCGTGGCTGCCGTATCATGAGTTCTAGCCTAGTACCGCTCAAGACCCGCCATATAGGGGAGCTTAATCTGTCGAGAACTCAGATGTCCTCCTGTTGGTGTGATGTGGCAGTCAGGAGAGGGGTGGTAGCTCAGGTGTCGTCCTCGTCACTTGATCATAGTTCAAAATTACGAGGTCTGTCACCAAAAGCCCTCGAGTGTAGCTGATCAGTACGACGTTAATATTCACGTTACGAAATAAAAAAAATAAAGGTGAATTAATAAGAAATGAGTAATTAATTTATTATTTATTAAAAACTTTTAAAAATAAACGAGAACCAGTAACTTTTCTATCCGACAGTATCTTGTCCAATCCCCCCCCCCCCCCAGTGAATGTTTCAGTTTTCGATTCTAAGCAGCACCCAATTTTTAGTAGCATAAGGGAAGTAGTGCGACTTAGATTCGAATAAATATGGCAATTTCGCGATTTTAAAGTTTTTGTATCTTTAAGTTTGCCTTTTTTTCTATTAAAAATTATTGTCTCTGACATTTTCTATCATTGAACATTTTCAATAACCTGTTCTTGACTAAATGTTTAATATAATAGTCTCTGTGTGATTTCTTTTTTCGGAATACATTTTGCACATATCAAATTTAGAATCAAAGTTTATTCAAAATATGTCCATTTTAGTTAAATATATGATAAAAAAAATTTTAAGTAGTACATTTTTTTTATATAACTTTTTTATGAAAAAAGAAATATGTGAGGCATTACCGTATGAACAGATATTTGCTGCTCACATTGGAGTTTTTCTTTTAGTACTATAGTTAAGATATTGATTTTTATTACTAGTTTGTTTTTAAATTATAAAACAAAACATTCACACACACAGATCTGCTGAATAAACTTTAAAAAAATTAGTTTAAAAAAAATTAAAACTTAATTTTCTAAATATTTAAACGGTGTTTTCATTTTTTACATCAAATATATATAATTTTTAATTTTGGAAGACTTTTAAAATGAATGATTTATTTTATAAACGAAGTAAAAATTTAATTGTAATAATTAATAATGTTTGCTTTTTTAATCCCGCAATTGCGAATCGAATTGCTCGATTTTCAAATGTTAAGAAGTTTTACATTTCTTAACTTTTCCATTAATCATTTGCTCAGAGAAGTTCATAATCAGTTATGAACTTTTTACACCTCGGGGGGGGGGATGTTTCTATCCACTAGAAAACTTGTCAATCTAATTATTACAAAGCTATTTTACCATAAATTATTGTTTTAAGACAATCTGTTACGCAGTATATAATCACTATGTGATAAATTACTTTGTTTAATTGCAGCTTTATTATCCAAAACACCGTTTAGCATCCTTCCAAAGGCAACTCGTCATGTCATGATGTCAATATATCATGGGAATTTCACTTCGGATGGGACCAGAAAACACTTGTTGGTCGGATGCCTTTAGGAAAGAAAAATACAAAAAAGGGGAGAAAAAGGAAACTTTTATTGCTGTGGGGGTACTGAAACAGATAAGAGGGGAAGAAGCGGTAGGGAGATGTGTGTGTGTGGGGGGGGGGTTCAACTTTCCGTGATTTTTGAGGTCATCTAATTGGATGGTGTTGAATAATCATTCTGACTGAAGTAAAATACGTTGCTCGTCTTAGTCACTTTTGAAATTTAGAGTAGGAACCTTTATACTTCTTATACGACTTATTTCACAACTCATCAACTCACATGGATGTTATTGCTATTTATAAATTATATAAAAGTGCATATTATTAGAACATGTAAGAACAATCATTATTTAACATAGGTAAAATTTTCGATTCCATATTAAAACAATAGTCCTTTCATACTTATTATTTTTTTAGAAAAAGGCGAGATAAAATGCATATCAAAGAAATTTACTTTTTACTTTGTAGAATCGGTGAATAAATAAGAATTATTCGACAAGAAATGTTTTATATATCAGTGAAAAAAGAAACCAACATTTTTTACTATTTTGATACTTTTTTTGATTGATGATTGTTATGCATCTTCCAAAACTAATAAGATTGGAAATTTTTGACACGTGTTAGGAATAATATTTTTTTGTGAGAGAAGGGGATAAAAGAATAAAAACAAAATTCTCCCCAAAAGACACCATACTCACCAATTACATAGAATTTATTTTTACGTGGAATTCATAGCAAATTATGAAAATTTATTTGTAAATTATATGCCAGCTTAATTCTGGAAAATACAACATATAATTTTTTATGGTACTATATTTATTCGATAAGAGTAAAATTGTTTCATACTATTAGTCCACTTTTAATACAACAGTTTGAAACATGAAACTTAATTTTTCACTACTGTATATCTACCTTTTCTTCTGTTTCGTTCTCCTCAGCATTCATATAGTGCAGTGGTCTTCAAACTGTGTTTCACGGAACCCTGGGACTCTCAAGGTTACCCAAGTCACAATAAACAATCGAAAAAAGGAGATTATAAATGTGTATGTAAAATCGATTGAAGTTTGTATAACTACAAGTATCTTTTATAAAAATCTCATTTCATTATTAAACTTTAAAATTCTATTTGTACTCTGTTTGTAGTTCTATTCATAAATCTTTCGAGAGCTTAAATGCTTTTCTGTTGGTGTGATGTGGTAGTTAGGAAAGGGGATACTAGCTCAGGTGCCGTCCTCGTCACTTGACCATGGTTCAAAATTACTGTCTGCAGTGCCGGTTTAAGCTCATTTCGATGCCTGGGAGTAGAAGATCCACAGATACTCTTGGCACTGGAGAAGCCTAATTTATAACTAGAAAACCTGTTTAAGTCCAGCCTATCCGGGCTCTTCCCGGCCCAGGGCGCCCGCCCCAAGTGCCCAATGGATAAACCGATACTGACTGGTATTTTCTAACATTGAACATTTTCAATTACCTGGTCAAGTCTGACTAAATTTTTAATATAATAGATGCTGCAGTTTCTTTGCGCAATACATTTTGCACATATCAAAGTCAGAATTAAAGTTAATTCGGAATATATCCATTTTAGTTAAATATGTAAATAACATTTTTAAGTAGTAAAATTTTTATAAAATTCTTTTAGTACTATAGTTAAAATTTTGATTCGGTCTAGTTTATTTTTAAATTAGAAAATAAAGTATTCACACAAAATAATAATCCACTGATTAATCTTTTAAAAAATACTTTCTTTTAAAAAATAAATTTTCTAAATATGTAAACGGTGTTTTCATTAGTTCACCACAAACACTGGTCTGAAGTCTCTAGGAAAGAAGAGAAAGGTACAAAAAAAAAAGGGGGAGGAGGGTAGGAAACTTTTATTGCTCTGGGGGTAATAAAACAGAAAAAAAGAGCTGAAGAAACTGCAGAGTGTGAGGGGGGAAGGGAGTCCTCTCTTTTGGTGATACTTGAAAAGTCTTCTGATGGGGTTTTGGGTAGAACAGGGATGGCCAACCCAAATGACCTTGCAGGTCACTTCGGAAAAACATTACAATTCAGCGGGCCACATATAAAAATATATATCTCTGATAGATTTGGATTTATTACAAGCATTTATTGGAGTAAAAATTTAAAACAGAACGAATTATTATTGTTTTCATTATTTTTATATGTATACAAACAAATATATTATAATAATGAAAATGCAATGAATCAAATAATATTATTTAAATTTATTTGATTAGTGAGATATTTGTTTCTCAATTCTTTCACTGAGTTTTTGCAATAGATCTCAATGCATATATTTGTACATCGTAATTGATGCTGCAGGTTTTCGTCCGATAAGTTTGAGCTCAATTTCCTGTTAGATTAATTTCATTTTCAAGGGAAACAAGTAATATAAAACAAATTTTAAGACAATTCCTACTTTGAATGAATGAATACAAAGTACTTTATCAACGATTGAAAATTTCAACAAGATATATGTATAGGGAGAGAGTGAACTTATAGTAGGAATTGAAAAAAAGCATGATTTCTCCGAATTGTTGTAACAATGCGCACCCGGTTTGGCTAGTTTGGATGAAAAACTGGTTTTTGGCGCCAACTTTTGTTATTGTTTTGTTTTAGCATTTTCAATGTTACAATAATGGAGACAAATCTAAGTTGGTGTCGAAAACCGGTAATTAATTTATTTAATTAATTGGTAATTAATGGATAAATATTTGAAAAAACTGTATTAGCATCAAGTGTCATCCACTACATAAAACAATACTATCATTTTGTTGTCAAATATGCGTTAAAATTAAATAATCTTATGGTTATCCAACGGTATCAATGTTAAATTTATGTTATTGTATATTAAAATTAATAATTGTATGTGATTTAAAAATTGTATTTTAATCTATATGTATATGAGCATAAAATATATCATGCTTTTATCAATGTTGATATATTTCAGAATTTGTACTGAGAAACGCTGGGGAAAAAAATGGTAATATTTTTTCTTTTGTTTGTACTTGCTTCATTTAAAAATTGTTTAAATATTTTTCAGATACACGTGATGCTATTGGGCCGCTATTTATAATTAAAAGTAATGTAATGAAGTTATTATTTGCGCATTTTATTTGAAAAATATTTAATTATATTTTATTGGTAAGAATTGGTCTTAGAAGAAAATTGAGATAACTCTTTGTTGATTTTCTGTGCGGACTCGAAATATTCTTTTTGTGAGGAAAGATTTTTTACTTACTTAGATAACTAGAACCAAAAATGGAGAGCAATGTTCATACAATTTTCTCTTTTGAAGCAATTAAATCTCTCCAGCAATGGCATTCAATAAATTACAAAAAAGCTGTAAATTTATCTTTGGAGTTACCTTTCCGATTTTTTCGACATTTCGTAATTGTCCATAATTTTGGAGATCAATTTCAAATGAGATCCATTACAAATTTATCAACTTCCATCCTCTCGAAAATTGACACATTTGTTGAGT
This sequence comes from Trichonephila clavata, assembly GCA_019973975.1. Classification (NCBI taxonomy): domain Eukaryota; kingdom Metazoa; phylum Arthropoda; class Arachnida; order Araneae; family Nephilidae; genus Trichonephila; species Trichonephila clavata. The sequence goes on from BMAO01010210.1 coordinate 107,558, forward strand.
AGTGCAGAGTGCCACTGAGAATTGTGCCACGTGCCACACGTGAAATAGGTTGCCAACCCCTTTTCTATCGCATGAATGTAAAATTGTATCATATTGTTTGTTCATTTAATACAGCATATTAAAACGTGAAATTAAGTTTTTCATTGCTTTAAATCCACCCATTCTTCCTTTGAAAATCATTTATTCGGAAAAAATTAAACACAGTTTCGTTCTTTACATCATTTATCTAGAGCATTGATCTTCAAACTGTGTTCCACAGAACCTTGGGATTCCACGAGTCACAATAAAAAAAAATCGAAAAGAAAAATTATAAATGTTTATGCAAAACGGATTCAAGTTTTCATGAAATTCGTATAACCACAATTATCTAAAAATGATCTCATACATTAAAATTAAAAATTTTATTTATACATAACTTTGTTGTGAAAAACATTTTAAACTTTTATTGTTTTATAATAAAAATGAATTTAAAACATTCTTTCTCTATCTATTAGATTATGAATATACTATTGTTTGCTATCCCGAGTTCCACAAAGTAATTTTATACTAGTTAGTATAATATTCTGAAACCTTTTATATTTGTGTGGGGGGGGGGATGAAGAAGATGGAACAATTTATCGACATATCAAGAGATTCAATGCTAAAATTTAAATTTAAGCTAGAACACCAAAATTTTAGGTTGTCAATTCTTGCAAAATACGCAGAATTTCTCACATAGCTGTGAACATTTTAATGCCATTCACAAAAATGTAATTAGTAAGTGAAAAATATTTCTCAACGCGAGTGTCTACAAAAACAAAATATAAAAACGAATTAAACGTGGAATATGAAATGCTACTGCACATAATTTCCAAGGGTCGACAGTTTGTGTAAAAAACGTGAACACATATCTCAGTTACTAAATATGATACATGCGCAGGTGACATTTGGATCACAAATTAATATTATCAATGAATAAAAATAACATTATACTTACATCATAAAATTTTCTAATAAGAAATAAAATTTTTAAAATTTTCTTTTCATATAACATCAAAAATATGTTTATCTATATATTTTAAATATTATTTTAAGATATATTCTTCTAAGTGTCGAATGGGATTCCCCAAAAACCAGTGCCAAATTACTCATTAGGTGGAGTGGGTGATTGCCTATGGGCCCCACTCTTTTTAAGGGTCCCAAAAATAAAAAAAAACCCAAATATTTAGCTATTTTTTGCTGCAAGAAATAGTTCTTATTACAGATTCTAATAAATAATTAGTGTTTAGTTACATATTTTTTAATTCGCTGATTATCTATTTTATTTGCGCAATGAAATATATTGCTAAAATGTTGTGTAATAAGATTATTAGGCTACAGGGCCCCGAGAACTGGACTGCCTAGGGGGTCTCCATGTCATTTTATCCAACACTGCGGAAAACATCTTACATGAGCCGAAAAAGTTTTACCACTGATCTTTGTCCAGAAATAAGAACTCTTCCTTGGACAAGATTCACTGCTGTTTTACCCCCTTCCCCTTGAAAAAGAAAAAAGAACTTTTCTACCCGTTTTACGATTTTGCCCCCCCCCCCCCCAGTCAGGGAGTGTCTCCTTTCGCTGAGGGGAGAATTTTGTTGAAAGGAGTACCGGAGAGATAAATTTATTGCCCATCTAGGGAATCTTTAGAAAAATATTTGTGCCAAAAATTTCGCTATAGCCAGCGCCATCTAGATGTCATGTAAGATGTTAAACAAAGAAAGTGATTCACCTTAAGTTGGTCAGCATAGTTTCTATTTATCCTATGACCGAGAATTTAATAGAAAAGGAAAGAAAGAAGCATTCTTTGTCAATATAAAAGCACTTAAAACTTGCTTTTCATGCTCATTTACAAGAGCCCTGATTCTATACTTAGAGTTTCAAACGTTAAGTAGCCGTTCAAAGGAATGTTCGGGAGCGCACCCCCAGCATTCCTTTCTTTGTACTATCCAACATAAAAAGTAACTCACGAATAAATAAGCTTGTGCGCAGGGGAAAAATATAACGAACGCATTTTTTTTTCAATATAACTATTTTGTTAGACTACATTCTAAAAATATTTATTTTCAGATCGATTTTAGAGCATTTTGCAAAAAAATTCGTAATTATTATTATAAAAGAAATTTACTGTTTCCTTTAAAAAAAAAAAATTTTTAAAAACTTCTTTAAGTTTTGAAAAATCAGGAAATCTAACACTATTGAACTTCCAAAGTATAATATATAACACAAGCAAAAATGTCATTCTTGCTTCTAAGGTTTTTGTATAAATCAGGGTATTTTTCTTATGCCGAAGAACTTCTAATATTCGTCGCCTACAAAATTGAAAGAACAAATATCGGAATTAATAGTTTTTGCTTCAAATACTCAAGTTTTATAAATCAATTGTCATAATAAAAAATGTCAAAGTTGGTCTCTGCATTTATAAATAAATTCAAAGGGACTATAAAATGGATAGTTTTAAAAATGTATTACAAATATTTCTGTGAGTTTTTGTTGCAAATATCTTCATTTTGTTGCTTATACACGATTAAAAAAGGGATTTTTATGTTTTGATACAATTTTTTTTTAAAAAATTGTTTTTTATGAAGTATAGCGTAAGATAACAGTAAAAATGCGCTTCTGTGCAGCGATACACTGTGTAATTATGCACAAATTTTCATCAAAAACTGAATGCAAAAAATTGCTTTAAATTCTCTACAAATATATTTTTAAGTAGTTTTGCAGGTATGAAAATTAATAAAATTGTAGAACTGAAGTATTTTTAAATCTGAAAGATGCATAGCTATTAGTATATTAGTTAAAAAATATACATTATAAAAATATGTAATTATATTCTTTAGTATGAAAAAAAATATAGTAAAAATAAATTAAAAAAAAATCACCAGTCACAAAGTTATAGAGCTTTTTTGAATAAACTTTGAAAATAAAATTTTTATATGTAACGTATATTTTTTAATAATACTAATGTATATAATTATTTGCATAATAAAGTAAAGGGGAAGACATACAAGAAATAAAAAATTTATTTCCAAATAATTAAATATTGTTTAAGTTCAACATGTTAAAATATAAATATTATACAATTAATAACAAAATAAATTTTATTCTAGGTTAGAAATTTTTATACAATATAAATTGAGGTTACAGAATTATTTATTTATTTATTACAAAAAGGCAATATATGTATGTATTATAAGTAAAATTATTTAAAAAAGGTAAAATGGTGTATTAGTAAAATGATTTTACAGATTTTTGTATAGTTATATGCGTACGAATGTAAACAAATCAAAATAATAAAAATTATCTAGCTGAAGCAAAAGGAACAGATTTGGGAAATATATAATGTACAATAACGATTTTAATTAACGTGGACTATAATGATTTAATTATTTTTTATTACGAAATATTCAAATTTATAGAAGAAAGTTGTTATTCATTTCATTAGTTTTCTTAACACAAACTATATATAAGGAAATATACAAAATGTACAAATTCTTTTCAAAAATTCAATGACACATTTCAGATACACTAAAACAAAACAAGAATTAAAATACTGTTCTTGGATATGTGATACAAATTTTAAAAAAATACATAAACTGGAATTGTCTTCTAAATTAGCTAAAACTTTCTGAATCTCTTCAGTGGTAAGTCCACTTTTACATTTAGGCATTTTTTAAAAAAAGACATCAAATTAATTTAAAATGAAATTAATTTTAAATTAAATATTAAGTAATCGAGATGACAAAATCGCTTACAAAAATAACTATGTGCTCACCGCTAGTAAGAACTTGAGCATAAGGGAAAAAGGGGGATATCTAGATAAGGGTGAAAGATCTATTCCTTCCCTTCTGAATACAAAAGCAACCAGTCAAGCTATTGGTGTTTCAGGACTGTAATAGGACCCATGCTGATTGAAGGCTGTTTAGAGGGAAAGCAGTGCATGATTGATAGATTCGACCAGCGCCGTCTTTTAAGGGTATGTTCCTTCTGGCCACTAGATCGGCCAGCCGTACTCAAAAGGTTAACTCAAATATATCAAATAACCAAGTACACCGATACCAAAATTTGAAGGAAAGATACAATCATTCATTGTAATTGCGGTAACGCACATGTTTGAAATATTTAAATCTTACGTTTATTCAATGAAGAACAAGGATATACTAGAATTTATGATTGCGTAATATGTAAGAGAATTCAACAGCAAATTTCATGTTTTCAAATTGTGGGGAAAAAAATAATTAAAAAGTTTTGTCTAACATTATGTTTGATATTTTAAAAAGTAGAAAATATTATAAAATTTAAAAGCTATCTACAGATTATTCAAAATGAATTTTAAAGAGAAAATTTTATATATTTTATCATGTTTTATACAATGAAGGTTTTTGAATTTTTTTGAATCAATCTTTTAAAAGAATTTGAAGCCCAGACCCAAGACCTTCATGTTTCCTCATAATGTGAAGTTAATAGACAATTAATGATTGAAAATGATCAGGAACATCATTTTGATAAGAATAATACTTGCAACATACAAATTTAACGCTATCGCAGAGTTTTTTTCAGCATATTGTTAAAATGTACTCAGGAAAAAATAAAATATCGATTGCTATTTTTTTCAAAACTGCACGTTTATATTCAAATTGTCCATTATTTTCATGTTTACTTTAAAATTAGGAGAACTTTTCTTCTAGAAAATCTTTTCTTCATATACACCAAACTCTTTATACAACACCCTTTTATAAGCTTCACTTGCATGCAACGAAATATTTGAACTCAATTTTTACCTACCCTGAAAGGTCAGATTAATTCGAAATCTTGCTTATTTGTCCAAAACCGTTGACAACACTAAAAATTTTGTTTCATTGTAATGATTAGAAACATCAGGATTAACGATTCTCCATTCTCAGATCCCATCCCGCATCCGGCGACTAACAGACTAAGTTACAACTTAATATAAATAAATATAAAAGGGTGTTTTTTAGTTTCTTTTAAAGCTATAATATTTCTTTACTCTCCAGATACGTTCCTTAGAAAGCCGTATTAAAAAATCTTGTAAAAACATACATGCGACCTACGGAAATTTGGGTATATTTTCTCAAGTTCAAAAAAAAAAAAAAAAAACAGGAAAAATTAAGCAGAAAAATCTTCATTTCAAAAAATGCATTATAATATTTACATATTATTATTCATTAAATGAATAAATCTTACACTTATAAAAACAATTTATTTTTTTACAAAAAATTTTTTAATTAGTGTAAAGTAAAAATATATACTCGATCTATAAGTACATACAATATACAAAAAATTAACTGAAGTTAGGAATAAATTGCTAACTATGATCTACTCATTGTTACTTGATAACAAACGTGCACGATTATTACGAATTGAATCAACAATACTATCATTAGTAGATGTTTCAGATATGTCTGGCACAAACACACCACTATCGGTTTTGATAGCAATGAGAATTTTATTCTTTATTACCGTACACTATTGGTTTATTACTATTATTTTTTTTTTGTGGAGATTTATGCTGAAATAAGAAAATTCATGCTAAAATAAAATCGTTAAATTTGTGTTATTTAAAAATCGTATAAGAAAAAGGGTGTAACAAAATTGTTAGTACATTACTGAATAACAAAACAGAAATATAATAATCATATAATTTTAAACATGGAGCTGACTTTATGCTGTTTTCTTTTTTAAATATTATAGAAGACTTGAAAATTAACTAAACACCTTTCAAATTAAAAACATGTTGTAAGATACATTATTTTCTCTTATCCCTTTTAGCATTGAAAAGACAATTGCTAAAACAAGGATTTTAGTTGTTTCATATAGGAAAATTTACACAAATTTCTGATAAAAGTAAAATTTCACTAAATGTAATAAATGACATTAAAAAAAAGACCTACTGTTATAGTAGTAAAAAAATACTTACAGACTTATTTTCGTGATCAAAATAGCATTCGCAAAATGATTTTTAGATGCTGACGCAGACACCACAAGCAATATAATGAATGAAAGAAAATGTTTACTTAAAACTCAAAATCAGGCAAAAGGTCTAAAGAATTATTCCTCCTTCAGTTTCTATTCCGTATCTCCCACGTGGTGAAATGAATGGCGTCTCAAATACAACATGGCATCGAATATGTGCTCGAACTGCGCATGCGTCTGGACGAGTCTATTCTAAAACGCAGATGTGTGCCCTTGAATTCAATGTTGTGAAGAAATGAATGAAAGAATGGTGACGGAGTGCCTGTTTCCGGCAGGTAAACATAACAACCAATCCCTTGTTGGAATTTTTACCAGTATGTAAATTATTTCTTGATGCCGAGAGGAAATTTTACGTTGTATGCTAAAGCTAAAAGTTTTTTTTCTTTCTTTAACATAGAGTTGAAATTATGTATTTTCAATCCTATTTTTGAAAAGAAATCGATTCTATAAAATAAAATTTATATTTTTTATCAAACGATCAGAAATAAATTTAAAAATTATTCCTATGACATAATTTTTTTAAAATTTTTTGAAAATTTGATCTTTTTTTTTTTTAAATTTGTTATCCACAGCAGGCAAAAAGAAAATAAATAAATTATTTGCAGAATCATCATTTTTAGGTAATTGGTTGATTTACCACAAAAGAATGAAAAATTATCTGTGTTGCTAAGGCTGTTATGCATCATCAAAGAAGTATTTTTAATTACTAAGATTTAAATTTTATTTATATAAGCTGATACTGTATAATATATGTCTATCCCAAAAAAACAAAAAAAATTTTAATTCAATGCGAAATATTTATAAAATTTCATTTTTACTCCTGAAGGCCTTTTTAAATATGCATATTTTCTGACACATATATTTTTTCCAACTGCCACATAAAATATTACATTAAAATAAGCGCTAGCTTTATTTTCCTGCTTCAAATTATATTTCATTTTTTTTAATACTGAAAATTCTCAAAATGTTTTAAATTAGTCTGACATTTTTGAAGTGAAAACTTCTTTTGCGGCGTTGGGCACTTTTTGGTAGGGGAGAATCTTATGAGTTCGCGTCACCGACATGCTCTGACTGGCGCATGTGCAGTGTGCTGTTCGCCTTAGACACTTTTGAGATGGGTGAAATCTCGTGCGTTCGCGTCATTGAAATGTTTATAGCAGTGTATCTGTAGCTATACAGCTGACGTATAGTACTGTGTATATCTTATAAGTGAAGTTGAATGAATTTGGTGAAAAGTTCCATTTGTATATAATGTGCATTGCTCGTTGCGATTCCGAGAATGGGCAATACATATTAATAGTTGCCGTTTATATTTCGCCTGGAAAATCTATGAGACAGATAAAATTCGAAAATTTGATGATTTATACAAAAGACGGTTCTGAAATACTCGAAAAAGGATTTAGCGTATAATATGATAATGTACCGATGATTTTAAGTAGAGATTTAAATATTAAATTTGCAGATGATAAAAATCTACCACTAATTTAATTTCTAAATGAAACACTTAATTTAAATATGTTCAATGATCGAAAACTCAGTACTAAAAATATAAAACGACGATCGATGTGGTTTTTACATGATACTTAGATAAATTTGAATCAAACGTTTTCTTTTCTTACTTTAGTTATCATAAGCCTATAGTATCTTTTTTAGAACAAAATGAAACAATTGAAAGTGCAAAATGTCTAGGTATGGTTGAAATTGATGATGACAATGTGCAAACAATTAAAATAATGTTAAAAATCAAGTGCAATGAAATTTAAGTAAATACAAATGCTATCCATAAATAATATAATTGTTTTTTAATTGTTATTTCAATTGAATTGTATTTATGTTTTGTCATGATCTTATACAGCCCTAATATATTTGAATAAGGAAAAGCCATATAAACATGCATTTAGTTGTTGCTCGGAGTGTCAATAGATGTGAAAACCAGATTGATGTTGATAATTTTAATTCAAACATTATGAAATTTCAAATTTTAATACTAAGTGTTCTAAGTTTTCACTTCTATTGGCAGTTTCTATAATTTTTTAACTAAGTTACTGCTCATCGTAGAATTACATACAATCATATGTAGTTCTACAAAGC